>QNGE01000276.1:111213-145556 GCA_008508345.1 Paragonimus westermani | reverse complement strand
GTGAGAGTTTATGGACAACTGTCTCGGGCGTCCATCACTTCTAGTGGTGTTTGTCAGGGGTGTCTGATTTCCCCCTTCCTGTTCAATTTTGTCATGGACGACATTCTGGAGGGTGCGCTTCGTAAATCCAGTGGGCTTGGTGTTGAGCTTCTTCCTGGCGCTAGATTGACCGACCTGGAGTACGCGGACGACATTGTCTTACTTAGCCCCTCTGCCGAAGACATGCAGACCATGCTGAACAAGGTGAGTGACCAGGCTGGTTTGTATGGAATGCGCTTCGCACCTTCAAAGTGCAAAGTGATGCTTCAAGACTGGGGCATTTCCACTCCTACATTCTTTAATTGCAGGTAATCCGCTTGAGACTGTAGACAGTTTCACATACTTGGGTAGTATTATCTCGTCAGCCTGTAATATTGCTGATGAGATATCAGCGAGGATAGCGAAGGCACGAGTTGCCTTTTCCAAACTGCGTCATCTGTGGCGTCGCAAAGACGTTCGGTTGTCGCTGAAAGGAAGGGTCTATAATGCTTGTGTGCGTTCCATTTTGCTGTATGGTTCTGAAACGTGGCCTGTTCGCAAGCAAGATATCAACAGACATGCTGTGTTTGACCATCGTTGTCTCTGTCAATTGGCCCACATTAAGTGGACTGATCGCGTGAGCAATGCCAGCGCGTAATCCGGAACGTTCGGGATGCGCGATCAATTGGTCAACTAATTACGTTGCACAGTTTGTGCTGGCTGGGTCATGTGATCCGTATGCCAGCTGAGCGTTTACCTCACCGGGCATCATATTCGGAGGTCACCAACAGTTGGGTAAAATCGCGTGGTGGTCAAGCAACAAATTAGTCACGAAATATGAAGACCTTGACTGCTCCACTGAACAAAGTGTACAGCCATCGCCTGCCTGGATGGGGTCCTTGTAATCACTCAAACCGCTGGTTAGATACGCTATCCGAGATGGCGGTGTGTCGCAGTCAATGGCGTACCTGTATTCACACTTTAATATTTGTTGACCCTCTTAATAACGTTTCCTTCTAGAATATTCCACGTCACTGTTGAGGTGAGCAGCGGCCCGAGTCACAGTGCCTTTGATCAGGATCATGGCTGTTATGATGATGATGATCCTTGCCACGGCCAAGACTAGAACTTCGTCCACGTTTTGACGGGGCAACCGTGTTGACCACTGTGCAATTGACCTCATATTAGGCTCGACCGAATTATCATATGTGAACGCCCAACCACTTCAGCTTGTGACTAGTGATCAGGTTGCCCGATCGCATCAAGTTAGGACACAGTAACTGTGCTCTTAGCTTTACTCGACGACACCACAACTCGGACTTATGTTCAATTTGGAGTTGTGCTGAGAGAACGACTCATCTGAATAGCCCCAGTGAAGCGAAATTAACTGGAAGGCGAGCGGTTTCCTCCCCTAATTCCTTCCAAAGCCAATGCAAATAAAAAGGTTTTATTAAAATATGCCTCCGAGTAAACAACAAAAACCATGATCCGATCGCCAACGTGTGAGAACACAAGCGAACACTAGAATCCACGTGATTATTTAGACTTAACGGAACATCGATTGACTCATACGTCACACGGTCATACTCGAATGTTTGCGTGATCAGGGTGGTTATGATCGGTTGTTTGTCTGTGCTTGACTTGTGTGTGCGGGAGTTGCAATAACTGGGTAAATTTCTAGGGGGAGCACAGGTTATACTTAGGCAAACTGCTTAAAATCGAATCGGAGATCGCTACAACACCTCAGCGGATTGTCACAGGTTGCTCGATATCAACTCTGTAGACAATTCTGTATGCTCCGGTAACATCTATTCGATCGTCAACGTCGATTATCTGAACGTCATTAAGACTGTTACTTGATTTTTGACAACCTATTCTAATCTGGACCAGATAACTTTTTCCGAACCTTCCTGGCAAGGCCCACTATGTTGGCGATGGCTCGTTTTTCAGCCTTCGCAACTTCCGTGATGAAATCTGTTCAGGGCTTAACCAGTTGCGTAAAATCGGATTTTCTCATGTCGCACCATAATGAACATTTTATTGGTTTTGCGATTTACGTGACAAATTTTTGACGCAGCGTTCTTAACTCCATTGACTTGAGAAAGAAGTGTCGAGAAAGAATGTGCGTCACATCGCCACTCAAAGCAATTTGTTGATTTATTCACTCCATATTTTTGAAATCAGACACATCAGGGCATGTATATTCGTTGCATAATTAGTGACACTGCTTTCAAATAGTTTATTTACTAAATTAAAAATTTTCTGCAACATCGTGAACAAAAGTAGTCACTATGAAAGAGGATCAGTTTGTTGAAGACGTTTTAGTTTGCCCTCTAGAACCACAGTACCATAAGTCATGCGTTCGGTTCTCCATGTTAGTGTACGACAACTAAGTATTTCAATCAAATATGTAACCAGATTCGATGTGCAACTTAGTACGCAGCATTCATGCAGAAGCTTACATGTTGGGATAGCATGTAATTATGAAACTGAGTGTTGGTTAGAGATAATTAAAAACAAGGAAAACATAACCACTTGACAAGTATGTCTTGCTAGTAACTCAGAAGAAGAACAATCAACGTGAAAAATGTAGGCACACGTAATCATTTTACCAATGTCGGTGGAAATGGTTTAGACATTGCTTGAAGCCATATACTAGCCACGAGTGGATTTTAAGTTATCTTTACTGTGTTCGCGTGAATCATCATGGTGGTTTTTTATAGCGAAATTTGACCAATCTCGTACTTCTGTGCACATTTCTGACTTTTTTTTACGTAACCGATAGTCTTGGACATGATGAAACATAATTACTTTTCTGAATACAAAGATGTGCTACCTCGTACGAACAATTGTTTTTAAAAGCGAATACAAACCAATTCAACTAGTGTGATATTGGTTGATAAACATATATACTTCTTCAAGTTGATCATCACTGCGCCATTGACCTCTCATTAGGCACGACCGAATTATCAAATCTGAACGCTCAACCACTCTCGCTTGTGAACAGTGATCAGGTTGCCCGACCGCCTCGAGAGGAGACACAGTTACTGCCTGGCCGTGGCAAGGATATGCAGTACTGATGAGCTCTAATGAGAGCGAACCTCGAGTCTAGTGCTTCTTTTCCAAAGATGCCGGCTAGAAAGTCTTTCTGAATGCGCAGGCTGCAATCAACAGTGAGTGATGGTCAACTTGAAAACAAACCAAATCCCCGACTACTCATCAGTACTATATACTTCTCTGTACACGCTTATGGTGTCAGTTTGCTTGACGCTGAAACGTACGTGTGCAAAGGTTTGGAAACAGCAGAACTTCAAAGCAATCCGGCCCAATTTCCTTGTTTACTGGTATCTTCAACCCTTATTGTGTCCATCCAGTTGCGCTCATCAGAAACGCACAATATTTTCTAGACAGATGTTTAACTTCAACCCTTTATGAATTCATGAGGGAAGCTCATGGACCATTAATTCAACATGTTAACATTAAACTTCCCATGTAAGCACGCCTGCCCATCAGAATTGTGTGGCACTCTGTCCGCATGGTAACACTGATTTCGCTAAAGCTATACCTCTTATTTCCTAGATGACTGTTCGAACGGAGTGTGAATCCATCAACTCAATGGCAACATATCAACGACTGGTATTGACAATTAATTGTCAAAAAACTATGAGAAAGTGATGGACAAGCTGTAGGTAAGTGATAACGGAAATGAAAATCATGGAATTAAATAGTCAGCCAACATGGTTCCCACATAAATGTTCACAATCATTAGTCCAGAATACACTGTAACTAAATTGCTATCACATCAACTCTCAGTTTAGAAATACTGGAATAGTTAACTCTGAACTGTTGGAGACGTGCCCGGTTGATTTCAATTTCGATGAGATTGACAGCTAATGTCCAAGTAGATTTGTAACGAAATTCAAATTTCCAGTGGTTTCACCTTCTTCTTTGTCATGCTAAGCCTAGCGGAAAGTTTTCGCTCCAATTATTTCAAAATTACTGACTTCCCAACTTCAACTTTTGAAATTAAAACACATAATTAAATCGGTGTTATTCTACTTCGTCTAAATTGACACGTTTACACAAATGTAAGAAGTGTTGTAAATGAAAGCTAACTACAAGTTGATGAAAACTGTATATATGATTATAGCATTAAACTTTCTTACGTGCAAGCATTGAACGTATGTTACATCCCCTTGTCAGCATGAACAGCTTCTACGTATATTTAGCATTACAAAACTGTGTTGAACACTCGGGGGGCGTGAATTGATGATAAACTTTTGAACTACGCGAAACATGTTATATTTTAGCTCATAATACCCCGCATGTACCATAGTTTAATGAGAGTGAAAATAAAGCAGTGTCCTGGATGAAGAACAGTCAGCCAGTCACAAGTGACTTGCAAGCCACTGAAGTGGAATGGTAATCGATGGCACTTAGTCAAGAACAGCGCTGAATCGTCATGTTAAACTACTGCGTACGGCTCAGAGTACTGTTGTTTTGATTTTTTGGGCAAGGTTGCCAAGCTCGCGACATATAAGATTAACTTATCACATACTGCAGCAAAGAGGCACTGTTGGTCTTTAACGTAAAATTCTCTTTCTTTTGACCGACGTCTTCAGTGGCTGTTAGCGGGTAATGTAACACAACATGAAACACCTAGAACATGTGTTGTTGACAATTCCGTTTCAAAGAACCCAATGTGAGGATCATTAACCGGTGCGTTACGAGCAGCCGAGTTTTAGTCAGTACCGATAGATATAACGTAAGGCCTCCGTCATTCTGAATTGGCGATGGGAAACTGGGTACCAAGCTTAAATGGCTAAGACGAAGTCATCGAGGTCCACCAGTGATTTTCAGAAGGATACTGCCAATCACTGTGGACAATCTGAGCAAACTTGCATGTCCACACCGTAACCGATTCGGATGACACTGTGGCACAACATCGTATTTTGTTAACTAACACTGCAGTAAAACAAGTTACTTAAGTATGTCGCGCGTTAAAAGAAAAGATCTACGAGTGGATTCGAGGCGACCAGCGAGAAAGCCGAGATGTTGGCACAAACTTTAATCCTTCAACTTCACTGATGCATCATGCTTTCAAAACAACGCCACAATTTCTGCTCTGCTACCGTTTTGGAAGGTAATAAGTTTTAATTACGCTCCTAAGATGGCTATGGGAACGATCATTACAAATGACATTTGCTTACCACAAGACCTTACATTCACGGCTGGAGCAAACCTGAGTTCCTCAAAGTCTTAAAAGGCTGCTTGAAACCATTTACCCAGGTTGCATTGCAACTGCGTTCAACTCGTTCGCCAGTTATTAGTTCAAACTAAACATCTGAGCTTATCACTCTTTGTTTCATGAAAACAATGCTTCCAATTAGCGCGCTATTTCATTCATTTAGGTAGCCTAAACTGAGATGATTCTCTGAGGATTGTCGTATTGTTAAAATACAACAATCTTTGCCTATAGGATCTTTCAACTAATTCGCTATCTGTCAAGACATGTGTAGTGTCCAGTTCGAACATGTCACGAGACACAAAACAAGGCTGCGACAGAAACTGAGCTGTCTAACATGCACGGAACACTTCTTTTGCACCTGAGTGAATTTAATCTAGAACATCTGTCAGATTATTTGGTAATAACGTGATTAGTAAACACGGAATTGATGCACACGTTCATAACGTTAAGCCAAGTCTTCAGGCTATTTAATCGTTAATATCTTTACGGTGGTCTGCTTTTAACCGTGATAAATTGCATGCTATCTGCTGTTTTCGGAGTAAGCTTATAATGTGATTCACAGGCTCTGGTTACGTTTCAGTTTCATCTTATGAGTTACAATCGTCTGGAGGTGAAAATATCTGCAGATTTTTTCTTTTTCTCCCAAAGTGTTCAACACGGATTCAATCATACGTTAGGAAACTCGGGTTCCCACATTCATAAGAATTAGTACAAATAAAATGCGTAATCGATCTTGATAACTCAACATTGGGATACAAGTCACTTTCGTCTGATTTCTACTTGGTTCCTCTGTAATTTGGCCTGTTCAATTTGACTAATAAAAAGGTCACTACGCCTTACACACGAAGGCCTGTGATATGAGTGAAGGAATTCGTTCACTGACTGCAACAAAAATGGAACATTATTGACGGAAAATGATTATGCCATCTGTAACCCAGTCTTATCACAGATAAGATTTTGAGAGAACCGAAATGCGTGCAGATTGAACGCAGTACTTAAAACATCAAAAATCTCATGTCACACTAATTCGCAATTCATTCAAATTAAACTGCGTTGTCGTGCCTTGAGCCTCGGACTCCGTAACTAAAACTGCAAACAAACCAGATTTTGGCAATTTTTACAAGATCCGTTTGTACTCCCAACAAGTTTTTACAGAACAAATCACAACATTCACTGCCGCATCGGACACATTTCACCTCAGGTCGCTATCTCTCTACATGTAAGTGCAACAGTTCACAGTAGTCGTCGAGCAGACACTTCATGAATAACCCATGACAAACAATAATCGCGGTATTTGAAAATTGGAAAAACAACTCGAAATAAAGTTATTATTCAGTTGAAGTGAAACGTAATATAGAACAACTTGAAGGTAATCTGTACCTGATCCTTTTCCACGATATTTGTGAACAATAAAAATCCATATTTCTCGAGCAACAGTCACCCTCTTGCAATCTGGTCAGGGCTAACTGCAGACTGTACACTTAGCCTGATCAATCACATCCTACCGTTCTTTCATAGTTCTTTAAGTACAGGATGAACACCAACATATACTCGTACTAATGTGTTCTTTCGTTTCCTATACCCATCTTACAGACCGTGTTTGGGCATCAGTGGCAACACTATTGATCAAAACCTCGCTTTGAGGCTTACACGTAAATTTCAACATACAGGACTGCGGTTTCTATCGTTAGTTCGAATCCAAAACTTTTTCAGGACTAGCTGCCATATTACTTGTCAAAATTCCTGGAATATTATTAGAGGAGATGAGCGTCAGTAACGTAGCAATAAACTACGTTGTTCGTGATTGCTTTATATAGCAGTCGCTCTACAAGATTACATTCCTTATAATCGACACTGACAGAGATGGTGGGAATAAACTGCAACTGACGCGTCAGTTACTCCCAGATCAGATGAATTGAGTGTAGTCGTATTTCCAAAACAGGAAAACGGTGTAACAAGCTCGTTTTCATTCGTCAGGACAAGTACTTAAATTTTGTACAAAACAGTGCCGTCAATGTGAAACAAACAAGACAAGTGACACGTTCAAATAAGGTCAACCACATCATAGATAGACATCGAGACAAGGTTTTGGCAGGTGATAAGGTAGGTAGGTGGTAAGTGATGCGCTAAAGCAACCATCCACAAGTGGATTGTCCAATTGCATTCCGCTCACGTCAGCTAAGACCAAGATTCATATCTTACGGCTTTCGATTGACCGCTCTTGACACGGTAAATCGAACGGAAAGTAGAGGCCGGTAAAATGATGAGGTGTGCCAAAATTGCTCTGGTAGTTGTCCGACTGACTTCGCTGTTGATACAGGCTAGACGATATTTACGGATGTGTTCAGGTTGTGCGACCCAAGTAACCAGTGTAACAAGAACATATAGATCAGTGTACATAGTCGAACTTTTTCACGTGTTCAGTCCACCCTGATATCAATGAAGCAACGAACAAGACTTATTTTCTGTATTTGATCGTTAGGTTAATTGAAACGCAATAAATTTTAAAACAGTAACTAAGGTGGGCGAGAAAAACGGTCAACAGTTTATGGATGGCGCGTTTGCTACTAGTAACACAATCACTGTTCCAAATTATGGGCTTGGTTGATTGTCGGCCGAGGAAGACTAAATGTCCACACGAACTTCAGATCGCAGAGGTCAGGGTTCAACAGCCGGGTACTAATGACCTCATTAACGGCCAATCTTTGGAACCACAATTTTCACCGACTACTTGGCACTCCGCAAACCAACTAAAAAACCATTTTTTCTTATTAACAGAATGGTCAGAGTCGATCAAATGAGCAACGGTCGCGCTTGAAACCGTTTTACTCACACCGGTGTTCAACCACGCAGTATGATGTTCGCCCACTCTATCAGACAGTCGCCTTGTAATACAACCACTGTATGATGCTCGATACGAGCAGACAAATCAGTGCACACAACAGGTGGTTGTAGATGTTTGTCTTTGAGTTGTGACATGAGAACAGGTGTTGGACGGCAGGTGACGCACAACCGAGCGGCAGGGTAGTTAGTTTCGACAGACTTTCTGAGCTTTCTCGCAGTAGCTTTGGCCATGGAATCTCCCTTGGAAGTGAGGCTAATAAACGCAAGTCTCTCATCAACAGATGACCTAAGTTCTGGCTGTACTGCCTGCATAGGCTTATGAATTAAACACACTGGGAAGTGAACGTATCGATATGCAGTTTTTCTGAAAATTAATTTGAGGATTTATAACTATAATTTATTGTGCTTCATTTATACTTATAATTTATTAGTACTAGTGACTGGTCGATCCACGATCTCATAGTCTGGTACTCGCTCATCCGGTCCGTAGAGGAAATCGTAACTTAAAACGGATGTCTGGATTTGCATACAAACACATTTTCGAATCATACGGAACTGCAGTTTGAGGGAGACCGTACGAAAGTACTCAGAACTGGTCAGACATGTCAGCAAACAGTGAAATCAGTTAAGTCGATGGATTAAACAAAAGGATTCGTACCTAACGTAAAAGTCAGTAAACATTAGTACTCAAGAGAGTAGTTACCACTGAACGATACAACAAAATGGCAACAATTTCAATTCAGCAATTCATAGTCCATTACTGAGCAAGTGATTACTGCATCATATTTGCCCCCATTGTGGACACAAGTAAATTGTCCGAATCTTCTACAAAAGAACTTTAAGACTTAGTGAAATGAGTATACACATGAGTAACGACACCGTCAAACTGTGAAGGTTCCCCTGGACGTTTTGCTTCACTGCCACCTGTTTTCTGATTAGCGGCATCCTTTGATGGTATACACAAATGCGTTCTATGTTGAGACGACGGCCATAGTCATTCCAACAACCTGACACAGTATGCTTGGTTTGTTCTTAGTAATGGCGGTTACAGCGGCATCAAACGCTTTCGGTGAATGATAATGTCTCATGCAGTTCCGATGATGGTGTTCGTTCAACCATTTCATCGTCATTAGCTCCGTATATGAATTAAACATTCCGCTTTTCAGGAACACCAGTACTAATTAATATCACCAAGTTTATACCACAAACATATGCTACCACGAATAATCAGCATACTGTCTCCTTCCTCATATAGAACAATTTTGCAATTGTCTCTCGTTTTAGTTCTATTGGTAACCACGGTTAACATTAGTAAGCCAGTGGTATTCTTTTGTCAGTCAAGGTCGTCCTAGTCACTACAGTTTGATCTCACGTCAACTGTTGCTTTAGTTGGCAAACCTGAGAAGCATTTAATTCTAGTGTGTGTGTGTATTTAAATGAACAATTACGCATGTGGTAAGTCTTCAACTGTTCCAGGCTTAGCCAGATATGACAGCCAGATTTGTGCCAGTAGCAAGCGAGTCAAATGGTTGAATCAGGTGGATTAACTGCAAAGGGTTCAGGGCAGGCACGCCCAGACGGTGGCTAGTCTAATAACCAATATTCCTCAAGGGCTACATAGACTTTCGTTACTGATATGCATTAACAACAATGGACCGCACCGTTCAAACATCATTGAAAAGAATAACCAAGGTCATAGCGAGAGGGTGATTGACACAAACAGCTTGTTATTCTTCAACAAGAACTGACCGTTAATCATGAAAATTGTACTGTTGATAGTCAACTGTAACTTACCGTCCTTTCGAGTAAATTTATAGTCCACATTATCAAAATCAAACGTTAATACCATATGCCGAAAGTCGATCGTAAACTGGTTTAACCAGGGAACTTGACTACCTAAATTACTGACGTCAGCATGGTCTTCCTAAGGTTATTAACTTTGAGACCTACCTATTGAGGAACCAACTGTCGTAACAGACGTTCGCATATTGAGGTCCGGCTTCTGACTGTTATTTTTCTAACCTTACAGCGAACTGCCAAAATGGTGAAATGTGTAGACTTCGCCTACCCGAAGTTAACTGTGAAGACGGTGACAGTCGTTGTTCTGTTACAGACCCTTACTGTTTACCTACTGTAATTGTATCCGTATCTAAATAAGTAACGTACCTCTCTAGCCTGGTGAACATATGGGATGAGATCACACACGGTTTCTTTCGAACGCTCGACGAATAACTTCTAAAACACTAAATATTCTTATTGGATGGGTGGTTCTTCGTGGTCTGATTATTCGAAGACCTTGAGATTACAGAAAAAATTGCTTCTCTCCTAGGTTATGTGTACCGATCACCTGAATGGGTAGACGAGTAGGCGGTCCGGTTAGGTAATTTTCACTCTATTCTTCTTGTAGCCTATTTCGTGATCAATTGTCCAAACGACGTTTATATTGAGATAAAATTGAACAGCCACCTCATTTAACAAGTTATCTCCATGAATCTACAACATATGATGTACTTTTAGAGGGTTAAACTCACCATGTATCCTTGTCGCATACAACCCAAAATTGTCACGGTGAAGAGTGGTGGAAACAGAACAGTGTAATGAAACGTTGGAAAGTTCAAAATATTGAAAACATGGAACAACAGGCAAAAAGGAAAATACATGTAACGTGGAAAACTTTATTAAGCCAGTTAGTTTGTCCTGAGTGGACACGGATGCATAGACACATCAGTTTTTATTCAATCTAGTACTTACTAATTTTGTAGAAGATTTTCACCTGTCTTGTTTAGATTAACAGGCATTAAAAACGTTTATCAATCTGTTTTTTCAAGATCTAAAGAATCGGGTATTTATCAGTTCGTTGAAATTCTTAGAAATGTCTACAATCAAGGCTTGCTTCTGAAGATGTTCATGGCTCTCACATCTCACTTTAGTGACGTAATATTGTATTTCGAAATATGAACCAAAGCGATTCGATTATACTTGTACTCAAATTTTCACACTCACGCTTATAAGAAACATTTAATTTAGTGCTACAACCGAAGTTTCTAACATTTTTGTACGTCTGTCGAGTGAGTTCTCTCCACAAATTCTCAGTACGGCTTCGGTCAACAGTACAGATCAGATGCGATAACACTGGAATTCCGTGAAAAAAAGAGCGACTTTCATTTGAATTGGAGCGCATGTGTTAGGTATTAATTTGCCAACCTGATACCCTTCAACGCAAAAACAACGTGACGAACGGCAACAAGAATCTTTCGAATTTACTGCAATTAACTACATTTGGAAACTACCCAAACGTTTGCTTTTATTCACAGGGACCTTCAGGAATACGGCAAAACCGTTATTGTTTGCTTTCTACCGTTTTTCTTTTCAAAGATCACTACTTGTTCTAAAATCACGCCACCACTGCGGCCACGCGTTAGGATTGTCCAGTGTAAGTTGGGAACAATGCCTTAGGTTCTATTCTTTTGAATAAAGCCGGGTGTTTTTTTATCAGTAACTCAATAATTCAGCCAAATAGGGCGTTGTACATAATTCGACGAGACTATTGTAAGCATGATCAGTGTGTGCATTCTTGAACTGCGAGGAGCATATTGATGTGTTCGATGTCAACTAAAAACTGTGTTAGTTTTGTCTGAATTAGACCTTAGCAGGTTTATATTTCCATTAACATTCAGCACTTTTAATTTGACCTCTAAGAAATGGTGGCGTCAACTTTGATGCATTCCGTCAAAGTCCAAATGATCAACTGTTAAAACCCATTGGATGTTGTAATTTTGGCAAAAATACTGACATGCAATGTGTCCATTAGGAAGACATGATTGTTTAATATTCTTCAGTAAACGTTGTAGCAACCTATCACCTACTTCACGGTCCATGTGCTCTACATAGCTCATATGCAATTGTCTTGACGTTTAGGCTACCGTCGACAGTAAGCTGGCCTATTTGTTAATCTGACTTAGATTATTCTATCCGTCAGTTCTTATTCAAATTTTAGTGTGATCATAACCAGGAGTACATATGACAGCGCGTATCAACTTTTAAGCTAACGACCATTCGTGACGAAGGCATGTTCAAAAGATGGCTATTCCGTGTTTGATATATTTTAACGCTGCAGGTTTGAGGATGATGCTGAACTATGGGTGACCTTTTAGGTTTACGGTGTGCATTTTTGCGAATTGTTTTGTTAGCCCATCATCAGTTGACTGGAAGAACTTCTCAATATTACTATGAGTTGTATTCAAACAACAAGTATCAACTCTTTCTACTCAACTCATAAACACTGTGGACTTGTCGTCTGGAGCTAATGTTTGGTCGTTTATAGCACTTTTGCCCTGGTAATTTAGTTATCTATAATTCTTCGATTCAGAGAGGTGAAAATAACCAGCTTTCTTACACTCCCCGTTAAATTTCACACACCAGAAGGAGAAAACGATTCGCCAAAGTGTCTATACCGACCATAAAGATATGTACAAATTAAGTGGACTTCCTCTGGGACTAGAACATCACTTGGGCAGCCTGGTGTGCAATCAGCGCATCATTATTGTACAAGTCAGTTCACATTAGGAGATACTGCACGACTGTTCTGTCACGGATAGATTGGTTTGGAACTATAGTACCACTACATCCGTACATATATAAAGAACAGCCTGCGCTACATATGCTGGCTACCTTTCCAACACTCTTCCATGATTTTTCTGAACGCTGGTTCGATACGTTTCAGTGTTCGTTGCTAACACATCTGAATGCCGATGCGTTTCACTACGCTTACTTTTATTTTCATCTATTCACCCCTGAACTGTGTTTACACACCAACCATTCAAGGCAGTATCATGTGAACGAACACCATTCTTTCCTCCTTGACAGGTGCTGAATCAATGTTCCTGTAGTCCTCAAAAACGACTGTTAACCATTGTTACCTCAGAGGAACCTGCGATAGTGTTGTGTCATTACTCAAGTGTTTCATCTCGATAGTAATGAATCCACAAGTCGTAACAAAAAGAACCCAACAAACAACGCAAGAACTAAGTTATTCAATCGACTGTGAAACAGTACTGCGGAACTCAAGAGCACTCGATAAGTAGGCTATGGGTGTGTAAAGTGCTGACGTTTCACAAAGGAAAGAAACACATGCCTCGTCAGAAACCCTAAGTTTTTCACTTCAAAATGTACAGCCAAATTTAAGCCGTCCCAGAAGGACACTCGTACACAAACTGGACATTCTGCCATACTGTAAACGTTATTTAATCCCAGAATCGATCAAAAGTCAATTATTCTTATCTAGGTAAACTGAACAGAACGAATCGAAGTGTCCTCACTGATTGATGGTTAGGTTATTTACATTAAGAATTTAAATTGATACTATTGCGGAGACGTTCCAAAATGTTATCGGACAAAAATACTCACGCAGTGCTCACACTTTTGGTTGTTTTGGAACCACTCAAGTAGACCGAGATGATCATGGATTGTCCTGGCTTGCTTTTGAAAACATCTACGTACACGGGTTGGAAACCAGTATTTATATCCCTTGGTAATGGTAGCTGACTGATAATATAGGTCTTGTGTTTTGAGACAAAACTGAGCAGCCTAAAATGAACAAAGGTGGTGATTTAATTGAATTTATGACCACCGTCTTTTGTAATAAATTACATATACACATCTGTGTTTAGGTGATTTTGATTAGCAAAGTATAAAATTCAACGCTTTCACTACTGGACATTGTAAACAGACACTGCTCTGTGAGTTGAACAAAATGCTCGATTCAAAATTGCGTTGTGCGTTGTATTTAGTAGAACGGAAACTGTGTTTTTCCTTTCTAAATGATCAGATACACTAAGCACTGCTCAGAATTGATTGTGGCTGAAAGTTTTGGTGTATTGATTTGTTTATGATTATGCTTAGGTTACCAGCCGTTTTGATCAATCAGCATACCCCAAAAGCAGTCTGACTGGTAACTTGTTGTTAAAGCGAAATTCACGTTCATTTTCATTCTTAGAAAAAGTATGCTCGTTTAAAATTCTTTGTCACATAACTGGTGTTCACCCTATAGTAGCTGAAGAATTCTTCAAAAGCTGTTTTGATGACAGGAGTACTACAGTACGAAGGTGAAAACTAGTAGTTGGTAGCAATTGACTTCGACTCATTAGTACGAAACAGCACTGTCCTAAAACCTATAGGATGAGTGAAATTGAAGAAAGAAAACTGGTTTGACCAAACGTGAGAAAAGACCGTTTTTATTACGTGTGATCCATTCTGCCAAAGTTCTGTCTGACACTCACTGAACACCACCTATCTAAGTGAATCTCTGCCTAACAGTTCAACTCGTATCGGGTTAAGTGAATCACCAATTTCTGCCTTTTGCTGAAATGGTCGCGACTGGCTGACTAAAACATAGATTACAAATTCAAAAACCATGTTTTTGGACGTAAGGTCCGGCGTTATCCAAACACCAAGTCACTGGCTTGATCGTATTCTTTGTCACCACATGCCCCCCCCCCCAAACTCCCCTGGGTTGTTCACCTTGGCTCTGATTCTTGTTATTGGTTGGTCAAAAGGATACTCCAGAACGATCGTGACCAACTGATGTGACATTCCCATAAACAAACCTTCTACCGTTGGAATGAATGATAGTGTATTCGACTTGTAACAAACAAAACAACTCCCACTTCCACCTCCGTGAATGAATGAAGATCATGGTTGTAGTTTTATCCGTAAAACTTGGGGCTCAGCCTTTGACCACGTATTTTCCAGCAATTTTGTGATATCGCAACAGATGTCTTACTCAGCCAGCTTCTAACAGTTTGCTTAAAGATTAATGTATATCCAGTAGTGTGCAAATCTTTGCAAAATAATGCTGTGGTAACATTGCAGACTGAATGGTTTAAAATGAATCGTTTGTGATTATGAATCACCCCATTCTGAACGTGACGACAACAAACGAGATGAGTGTATGTGACGTTCTTCTCTTCTCAGATATGGTAATTGCTCACACGTTAAATAACACGATGAAAAATACATTGAAAGCCTAAGTCGATAGGACGGTACTTACGTTTTGTCCTCCACAACACAAACTGTTTGGCAGGAACACATCAATGAAGATGTACAAAAGGGCGGTGCCCAGAGAGTTGAGTTGCCTGACAGTCATACTGTCTAGGAACGGACATTTCTGACAGTCTATCAAAAAATGGGATGCCTCTATTGCACCTTAATACACTTAATAAACATACACTAGACGAGATTTTACAGGGGAATTCCATTTCTGGGCAGCGATTGGCCAACGAAAAACTAGTTATGGCTAACATTAGTCTTATCGTAAAATCCAAACTGGAGGTGTAGTACAGCGTATTAGGTCATAACCCATATGACTGAATAGGAATAATCAATGACTGTCCTATTCGACATTTGGAGCAACTGAGGCAATCACGATATAGTTTGAGTTGAGTGAACAAAGTGGCAATTGGCCATACAGCCGTCATACTCTTAATTTCTGGTTCAGTGCACCACATTTCATAATTGGTTGTAGTTTAAGAAATATAATTCATGTGAACCCATAGGCGGTGTGTTGATTGAAAAATGAGTTTCCTAGCATGTCAAATGCAGCCGTTAGGGTGATGAACTATTGATCCACTCTGTTCAGAGGACAGAAAGAACATGAGATAACGACAAGGTAGGGAGAAATCAAGATCATATGTGGAGGAGACAAATGATGTGGCAATAACAAGAATCGTAGGTTTGACTAGAAGTGGTTTCTGACAGACCGACAAAATGGTTGGACCTGACTGTGGTCAATTCAAACCAGTGTAAACTTCAGAAAACGAAAGCGACATGGGAGTGTCTCTCCACTTCAGGTAGCTGTTGTACGGAAACGTCTTACGTGAGATTCATATCGCCGTTTGTGGTTCTCAGGTTGATCTGGTGTAATAAGCGATGCGGTAGCTGTCAAGAGGTGCGTGCGAGCTGGAGTAACCCTAAATCCTGTATCCGCATTATCTCTACTCTAGTGTGTTCATTATTACTACTAGGTAGTAAGCAAGCTTTAACGATGTGTGTCATGGAACCAATAAATACAGTGATTGGACGTTTTCATTTGCGTTCATGTTAGAAAGTCATTCAAACAGTGAAATGAGGAGCTACTGCATTACTGCTAATGAATGCAAACAGTTTGCACGCAGTATTTAACAATTTTTCAATTAAGTGACTGAGAAGAACACAATGTCCAGAGCAAATTGTAACATGCAAAGGTTCTACTACCCCTGGTGGCCTGCTGGTGGGGCGTGGTAACTGAAACCACACTATATTTCTGACGCTGTGTTCTTGTCACCTGAACAATTAAAGATTGTGTAGCTGATCATTGATTTATTGATTTTAGAAGAGGCTCAACAGAGGAAGATTTGAGTTTAGGCTAATTTAAAACCTGTGGCAGATTGATATTGGAATATAACAACAGTTGTTGGTAAACCGAATGCGGTGAACTCAAGAGGTTTGATTATCACACCGGGTGCGTTCCCTATATTTGGATTGGGAACTAGTCTTCTTGCACCCTTGAGGCTAGTGAATAATTATGCGTGGACTGATACTCCTGTCATTCTGGACAACTTTTCCAGAATCAAACTAACTGATGAAGGATTGGACAGTAAGTTTCATTCGTCAAGTAAACCATAGAAAACGTATATATGTACACCGCATGGCATTTACACAATGTTTAGCATAAAATTTGCATTAGAGCTGGAAGCCTAGGATTAAGACCGTGCCATATCTGCCACTCGAGCATCAGAGGAAAGCGGGGTGATCGGCGCTCGTTTGTCTCACATGTCCTAACTAACCCATTCACTTGCTGTTACCTATAATGATGTTTGTAACTCGAGCCAAACGCAGATTTTATCTGTGTCCACAGTTCTCGGTCTTTTACTTCCACTGCGTCGAAGCTAGCACTGAGCTCGAACTAGTTCATTGCTTTCTATTAACCCCATGAGTTCGAAGGTTACACCAACCCATTTGAGATAAATCACCTAAGTGGATACTGGAAAAACAGCTTGGAATCCCAATGAACGACCGTTTTCTAGAGATACGCTAAAAGGTTGGAGGCAGAAAGAAACTACACATCGCAAAGCCCTATGCTGGTGAAATCGATATGACCTATCCCAAAAAACTAAACCTTTCTCGTGAAGCATTTGGTTTTTCCCAAGGAATCAACAAAACTTGAAAATATTCGGTTAAAAAATTCAAGACAGAACAGCCCAAATTATTTAGGTCACACGGGTCTTAGTCAAAGCAGAAATTGCGCTGTCGAGCTTGGATAGTTTTCACGCTACAAGCGTAGGTAACGCTAATAAAAGCGAGAACATCTTGAGAATTGTATGGTGTTCAGGGTTTATGTATTTGGGAGTAAAAATGTTTATAGATCCTAGTTTGAGGCTGAATTGTGCGCCAGCTGCGTTAAAACCAGGTTAGATAGGGTATCATGGTAAAGAATGAAAAACCAGATGAGTTTCCTCTACTTGTTCATTCACCGTGCGCTAACATGCCAGCCGGTAAGGAACGAAATGCTTTTAAAGTGTTCTTCATTGGAGGAAGGTACTAGCCTTCATTGTGTCTTTTCAAAACTGCCTGGTGCATTACTATTGCAGTGTGACGCCCTCTATAAAACACCCATTTACCGTCTCAGACTTGCATGTGACGCGTCTTCAATCATTTTTGATGTTAACAGTACGGCAGCTTAAAAAATAATGTATCTCCAAGTGTTTTTATTCTCTCTGGTAACGTCCTGTCACATATCTCTAACGCGCACACAACGAATATTTTGGATACACACTGTAGCAGTTCGGATTGGTCATTAAAATGTGTGATCACTCACCCCTTAGGCTCTTGTTTGATGACAACATGCTTAGGGGTTTAGATGGATGTGCTCTACTGAGATCTGATCGATTTTGATCAAGCGGATGAAGCCAAACTCCTGGGTTTTCGCAACTCTCCAGCTTGGAGATTTCAAATGGCTACCTTAATCGTGGTTCGTTCAAGCTTAATTGCTCTGCTTCTGGGGCTTATGTGAGCGTAACAGGAACGTGGTAACCTATAAGTTTTCAAACGTGCTTGTTTAAACAGCACGCGCTTTGACAGTGCGAAATTCCGAGGTGTCTGAGTGGTGGATTTCTTTTTGACGAATTCCGTTTAGGCTGAAGTTTCATAAACCGAGAATGACCAATCAAAACATTTTGTGCAGAACATTACTGAAAAGAAGGAGGTGTCGGGGAATTTTCCGTGATAATTCATGTCCAAGTTTTCCAATCTCCAACCAGAATACAACATGAAATTCATTTTCCCAGGTGATGCAACCATTTTGTAGTACCGTAGTTTGTCGGAAAAAGGCTTGGCGATCATTTGCTTTAAATCGTCTTAAAGAGCCATCAACGTTACTCCTGTGTGTCAGAATGACCAAACGGAAGTTTCGTCCTCGGTTTTCAGACAGTAAGACTATTTTCAAGGGTTCCTTTGTGAGGATTGGTTTATTCTTACCGCTTGATCATCCGAGTCAGGCCGCAAAATGAATATCCAACCGTATCGAATCTCAACTCCCTTTGGATACACTCTATTTCTGTCATTTACATTTAATTATATGTTACTAATTTCGATGATCATCCCACTCTTAACGCACTGCTCCCTCCACGTACAGCATTGTACCAGTGTGTATGCAACCTCCTTTTAGGAACCTGGATTTGAAGATTACCAGGAATTTTTGTTAGCTTCAGGACTCAGTGTAAAAAGATAGAGTAACATGTGAAAATCAAATCTTGACACACTTCAACTACGAATGTAACGACTTGATCAATTCAGACTGCATATTACACAATCTAGGTCTGAAAATATGATGACGTTTTTGTTTTGTAGGTTGGGAAGTATATGTTTACTAAACTCATGTTCGATATGTCAAAGATAAGCAGAACTACTTCTGTCCTCATGCAAAACCTGTGTAGGCATCTATGAAAATTTTACATGTTAATTAAGATTTATGAGCCATACAGTATTTCGTAGTCAAAAACTAAAGTTCCCGCGGTTTATCGTCTCACGTCGAAGTGACCAGCCAATAAGAATATCACCAGACATTTCAAACAAGTATGCTTTGTGCTGTTACACAAAAATATCCAATCACTACGATATGGATATGAAAATCTACGGAGTTTTACACTACCAGATGACCATTTCGCTTTGTTCTGTGGTTTCAAATACGAAATCGTTCAAACCGATTGTGAAAATGGCCAAGAAGTCCACGTGACTTAGTCATGCTGTGGCTGCTGCTATGTCTACCGAGCTTAGATACAAAAAGGTTTGACACGTTCTGTTTTCTAGTTATGTTGTACACACATCAGTGCTTGTAACTGAAACCATTCGATGACTGCTTTAAAACTGTTATAACTAAACCTAGCTGCTCAAGTATCGTAAGACTTTTTGATCAAAAGTCATTAGTCAACACACTCAAAGTGTATACTTGAGCAACAGAAAAACCCCGTTATTGTCTAGGGTAGCTGCCTTGAAATATCTGCACTTTATGTGATTCATAAGTGCAGTAAATTATTTTTCAATTTAATGAGTAACACTTGTAAGCGAGTAGAAAAACGATGCGGTAACATTTAATTCGCTGAGTTAACTCAGAGTGATATACAGCTATAATTCATTTCATAGCGCTTGACGTTAGAATCATATTCGACCATTCATTTACGGTTGAGCGGTCCTCGTTTGGAATTGCGCTGTCTCAACGATATTTTCAATTTCATTATGTAGCGGTTTGTCATGACTGTTTTAATGAGCAAACCGGCAACATTTTAAACAAGCACAATTGTTCACCGAATGAGAACCAAATATCATTTAAGTGCCTCGTGATCTCGAGACCACTCAAAGTTGATGTCCATTTTGCTCCATCTAGTAATTAAACATGAAAATCTACGAGACATTCACATGGCTTTTCAACGCAGACTGACTGGAGAAAACGGGCCGGAGAAAGTTATTGGTTCCTTAGTTTTTTGAAAACTGACGGTTCACGGAAACCCTCTATTTTGCTGATAAAAATGGCCAAGCTGTTTCACATGAACACAGTGGATAAGAAGTAAAGCGTTTTGAAGAAAGGCGGTTATTATCGACAGGCTGTTACTAGAATGAACTGTTCCGAACAGCGCAACAAACTGTCCGGGTTTGGACACGAGCTCCGTTGGTAAGTGTATCCAATTTTTCGATTTATGCCTTGAACCGTTTGAATGAAACCAGAACCATTCAAACCGAAAACTGGTAGTGATTCACTTCAAGCGTTGCGAAGCATTCGATGTAGTTTTAACGGTCGCATTACTTCAAGCAAAAATTTTCCAATCCTAACTCAGGATGTTTTGTGACTCTCCGGATCACTTATCATGAATCACCGAGTAAGTTGTCTGTCAAATGACTCACAGTTGAAACCACCATGGATATTCACGAGTATATTCGGACAGTTATTGAGAACAGTACTAAAAAACTGTCACAAAACTGGACGGTGCATACTAACCTGCTTGTCACTGCATCATATATCGGTTTGTATGTGGTTCGTTACTTGAATTGATGTTGGCACTTCTAAAGGAGATCGCAAATCAGATTTGCCAAAATATGGTTGGGTGAATTCTGAACTAGTTCGCACCTATCAACTGATAACATACCTAGCGTTGTATAACAAGCACCTTCGTCTGTGATTAGTACGGTGCGTACATCCGAAAAACAAAGGGCAGGTCTCAACACCAAAAAAGCAGGAGACTAGAAGCAATTATGGGAACCGTGTGTATGCAATGTGGGAATGTGTCACCAAGGCAACTGACAATGCACTGTTGCTCACCGTGTGCAAATACACGTAAGCAATGAGACTGTGTGCGCGTTCACTGTCCTATGTTTTTACATCAGTTGTAAAGGATTTCATGCGATACACGACTTCGCAACCCAAGCGTCTTTGGTGATCACAACAGATAGAAATAGCATCAGGTTTTTAGCATAACTTTAAGCACAGCATCTCAAAGGAGCCATACAGACAGCGTAATTGATAAGCTTTTCTCATTTATAGATAGTGTTCCCCACGTGTGCGTGGATTATCTGACAAAAATCAAGCAACAAAGGTTGATATACGACATTAAAAAGTGTTGAGGTAGGTGAGACAGATTCCAAAATACAATCAACGCCTGCATACGATACAAATGACTGTACCATTCCTGTGAAGTAGACCACTGTTGTTGAGACAAACACAAGTGGGTTTTACCATTTTGGCAAATATACTAACGAAACAATATTCCAGTAACCCACGAGGTCGCCGAAGTTAATCACATTGAATGAAAACAGCCCTAAAATACATACAATACGCCCACAAGTTCAGAATAAACCAGGTGGGGTATTACATTTCACGAGTTTGTGAGGTAGTCGTTGACTTTAACTTATCCAACAAAACCTTAATTTGCAAGTCTCTATATTCCGAGTGCATTATCATATCCGTCAAGTTTGTACCTGGAGAGAACATCTCAATGACAACGAAACCTGTCAGAAACTCGCTTCGTCAAGTCAGGTGAATTACAGTATTTCTAGACCTGGAGAACAAGGAGGAGTTTCGGCGTTCTACTCAAATTTTCAACAATTGTCGAGCAGTTAACTTATGGAGGACAAATTGAGTAATGAAGGAAAGTTGGTGTGTAACACGGTAAACCTCAAGTGAAATGCACTATTGACTCATCTCAGTTCAATCAATATTATCACTGTGAGTAATTACACCAGCATGTTACTATGTCTAGGAAATAATTGATTTGCCAATAGGACACAACTTATCATCTTTTGTTGTAATGTCCGGCCAACACAATTGGGTTATGCCATTTTCACCTCGGTCACTAATGAAAACCGAATAAACTGTCCCCATACAAAACACCGTATGCCGTACAGTTCGCTTTCTTTTTTCAAATTCCTACGTGGAACTAATTTTTTCTATTATATATTGCACTGAACGATAATGACAATCAGATTTTGTAGAATTCAGGTTCATTGTGACAAAACGGAATAGAGAAAACATAGTTCGAGTATATTTGATGAAAGGTGTATGACAACCTAAAGGGTTCCGAGGAATGACGATGAGTTAGATCGGATAGAAATTTGGTTGCAACCTTTTTGAATGAACTCAACAAATTGCTTAGGTGGATTACCACAACCGTAAAATTAGAATTGTCCGAAAAATCTGGCAGCGGTATAGCATATATCGACAAAAAACCAGAGAAAAAATGAGGAACAATCAATTTAGCAGTCGATCACACATGCACTGGTAAATCAACTGATTAATCAATGCAGACAGGAGACAGATGTTGAACGCTCAACAGAACATTTCTCGTCAACAAAGCATTGTTTTATAGCATTTAAAGAAGAGTATGAGCAAAGGAGATTACAAACGTCAAATAGCATTATGTCCACTTGTGTCAGTGAATCTCGGACATACTTAGCGCCATGATCGAAATACTGTAATGTGGAAGGGACATCAGAACGTGTGTGGTTTTATAGAGCGTTCAGAGTAGGCTCTGAGTATCCACTGTGGATTGTGCAATGTTACATGAAACTCTCTCAGGAATACTATAAAAGAAAATGTGGTAACCTTGCTTCGTCTTTAGACATAGTTTTTGGCGTATGTGAAACAAATTATCTGCATTAATCTCTATTTCATACATTGCGTCTTGATGGATACTTTGTGACAAATAATAGTTGTCTCTTCGAAGCGCGCACTTGATAGGATAAAACTTGGTCTACTCCCACGAACGAATAGGTTGCCTCTAACCTCGATCAAAATGCGAGGTCCTGTGTTTCCCGCCGGTCATCTTATCTATCAGTTTTCCTACCTATTCAAAAATACATTGGTAGGACATGAAGCAATTGGGAACAGAGTCAGTCAGAAGTAGTTGAGAGCTTTGTCACTTCACACACAATGATGGCGAAACTCCACTTCACCGGATGCACAGCGCGTATCTACCAGAGAGAACAACGTCAGGACGGCATAATCGTTTACGGTCTTCATGAAAGGTCATGGCTCAAATATCCGTAACCATGCCCAGACCTTGTTTATCTGCCTTCTGTAACAAACGCTGTGTACGAAAGGACAACCGGATGTCAATCTATGCTTGCTGTGTATTTGGCTGTAAGTACCACTCACGATCCAGCCAGATTTATAACCTTAACCGTTCCAGTTGTCTTACTTTCTGTCTCTAATTAGGACATGCTTTTATGAATGTCGAAAATGTGCTGAATTAATTCGTACATTAATTCTTGATTTATGACTGCGGCACACAAACTTCAGTACTCCCAAACTAGACCTCGGAGTTGTACTTCTGGTTGCGGCAACGGAAACACTAGTCAGACAATAACGACTGTTTCTATGGCAACAGATTTATCTCCCTACAGCAGTCAGTATTTCTGTAAGTGGGTTTACTCCTGATTGATGGTGGACGCACACAGGAATTTGCAGAACCCAACGTGGTTGACCAAATATTGAGAAAACTGCGGTGTGGCAATGCTGACGTTGCTTCTCAAGTCTAAAATTCAGGTTGTTCACCTTTTAAAATGCTCCCCGTACTGTTGTCTGGATGGATGATGATGTGGTTATGTCATCGTCATGGTGAGTTACAATCTGATGATTGCAAAACAGAGCGAATTTTGGTAGCAGATGCTCTCCAACCTTTCAGCAGTAGCCATGAAAGAATCTGAAGTGGATGCCAACATTAGTTCACATGAACTGGGGAGAATGATGAAGGTGTACTATGCATTTTCATGCAAGACGGCGGTCAGAGACACTTATCATCAATCAAACATTTTGGACCTAATGTAAAAGACTGCAACTTTCCAAAATAATTTGCCGAATATCCCTTCACTCAGAGGGAATGATATAGTTTGTCTTTATTGATACTAAATTTAAGGTACCATTCGATCTTTGCCAACCACGGTTTGTTTACTTCACAGAGCTGAATTTAATCCCATCGAGTTCGGTGTGTTAACTGTCAATTACCAGAATTCAGCTGTCTGGTGGTGGGCAGAGAACAGTTTAAATGCCACCATTTTGTCACAAAGAATCAGGAGGAGGGTCAGACGCGGAGCCATGCTGTGTGGACGATGTGATGACCACCAGGATTTCCAGCAATGTACGCCGTGTGTGATCTAATCATGCATCATAGGCAATCTGATAAACAGCAAAGGGCGGTCTAGTCTATCAGGAACACACATTCACTGTTTCCGGCCAAATTTACTTCAATGATAATTACTATCAACATTGGCTTTCCGGGATCACTTCATGTTTCGCAGTGATGGCGCCATAACCGACATATGAAAGCGTTTAAGTGTTCCATTACTTAAAAACAGCCTTCCCAAAGTAAACCCAGACTACGTGTTTTGCTCATTTTGTTTGGTGTTGCAGATGCTTGGAGATGACATTCGATTAAGCGGACAGAACTAAAATGTAGCTTATTGTCACGATAGTTTATCACTGTAAGAATGAAAGCTACAAAAACTCATCTAGGCATTCGGAATCAGTGGATGCACCAAACGATACAGCAGATTGAAAGTCTACATTGACTAATCATGTGATCGCTTTTTTCCAAAACGTAAGACGTACTCGTCAGATCTGTGCGGATGAAGTTCCATATAATACTCTGGCCATTTTTGTGCAAGAGTTTACAATGTAGGATGCGCTGAGTATATATTTCAAATGGTTACATCCTTGTTTTTCAGGTGGGTTACAAGAAAGTTATCTTACAAACTGGAAATTGTTTAAAATTTTAGGAGTTTCCGTTAATAGCCTCGTTCAGATATGGTTCACAGCATCAGAAATTTACTGTTTGGGTGATTAACTCGTTGCTGATTGTTACAAACTGATGGATTTGTTTGTGAGTAAAAAGATCAAATGCGTTAACTCCTAAGAAGTTTCCGGACGGTTCATAGGATTAAACAAAACCGTCAGTTGCAAGGAATGAACTGAACGCATTGAATCAGTATGTAGAGACCAGTGGTTAACACGCATACAGGCAGAGTTAAAGAAGCTGATACATCAGCGGTCGAAAACTTCGGAATCAATCTTGATCACAGAGTTAAGTGGTGTCTTTCAGAATGAGGAGGAGATATTTTGTAAATACAGTATCCCAACTCCTCAGCAGATGGCTGTCGGCTGACGGATGACCAAATTCACGTGCAATGATGTGCGTCGGAATGTAATCCCTTATCATATGCCTGTAGTCCATTATACTTGTAATTATAGGATGTGTGAAAGTTTACTGATGCTCCATAATCAGCTAGAAGATCCACACATCTGCCAGAAATCGGTCCGCTCGTCTCACATTCAACCGTCTTTATGTTCCGGAGGCCGCCACATCGTGGAACTTATAAGTATCTTGAAAGTGACAGAGACAAAGCCAATACTTCTTTGACCAACACAGGATGTTTTGCCATCTTTTAAAAAGTGGCAGCGATTCACAATAAGCAGCTGACAGACTGTTCATTTTTTGTGGAACAATGAAACACTCTAGGCTCAGGTGAAAAACCGTCACCAATATCTTTCAATTTGTTGCATGAACAAAGACTGAACCTATAACCTTTATTGAAGACCGCCAATTTCAGCTTGAAAACTACCTTAGTTTTTGAAAAGAGACAGTCGTTGATGTGGTAATTAGGCAAACCACCACCGTAGTCAGCATCCGAAGGAGCTGGCTAGGGCCAGATGAACCGTTCAGTAGAATGGTTAGTGCACCGGGAAAGTTGTCCAGACAAGTTTCTAATATGCACGTCACATTTGTTACAAACAAGCTCACTAGCCCCTAGTTAGGAGCCACTATGAGGATCACTCGAGAGAAGCAGCGCTAGATTATCCCATTTCCCATCTTTAGTTCGTTCAAACAAGTAGTCCTCATGGTTCATGTGTACAGTCTGTACAACGCTGTGGTTACGTTTTGAACGGTCGTATGAGGAGTCAGGAGTCGGCGTTTACCCACCAGCTCTATAGAATCAACAGGACTTCAACTTTGTTGCACCCGCAGTGCTATATTGAATGAGGAGACGGAACCCAACAAACGGACCACCTTTGAGTCTATCTTGGAACAATCATACTGACAGCACTTATCATGTGCAAGAATGTATCAGCCAAAAATACGTCCGAGTATTGTGTAAGTACAAGACAACAAGAATAGTTCTAATTTTTCAAACACCTGATTAACGAAACAAGTTACACTGCTGAGTCAAACAGTACATCGTTCCTTTTCATATACCAAATCGAAGGCTAATGAGCTGGTACGTCTGTATCGCCTGCAACTCCTAACTTGCTTAGCGGCCGGTTATTTTACTATTTTGATCGAGTTACCTTTCCAGTGTAGACATAACCGCCATTCGAAGATTCCAGCCTTGCTTTAGTATGAAATAATATACTGTCATGACTAAAAAATGTCTGAAAGCTGACTTAACGTCCATTCGGTTTACAAACGAAAACGACCAGGAAACAGAAGAAATGAACAGAAACGGAAAAGTGCGGTGGGAGATGTGGATCGACATCGAAACTGTCTGATACACATTTTGTCAGTTTTAAAGTGTACTCTAGTTCAGAATTCTTGGTAATTTTTCGAAGTCTTTTTTGGAACGATGTGGTTGCAACTACAGCAAAACATAATCACAACAACATTCTCGTCAATAACTAAGGCTTACGTTCTTATCTTTCAGAGTATCCAGCCGTTTGTGGACGTTCAACATACTTACAACCTTGTTGGATGTAGTCAATCGGGAACAACGTCGGTGCCCGTTTCTTTACACATCCTGACCAGGTCATGGGCTGTTCACCATTTCTGCTGTTTATCAACCTTCCCCTTTGCGAGCATGCATGTCATAAACAGCTTTACATACATCCCGTATATCACATTTTCTTTAAATCGGTGTGAATATTGTCTCATATAACAGTACAGGCATGTTCACAGCAACATTCACCTTGAACTGACCTAACAAATTGCGCCTGGTTCTTCTGAATTCTTTTTAATCACAGAACAGCCTAATGAGTTTTAAAAGATGATGGAAGAAAGTTGAAAAACTGTTGACGTTTCACATACTTTTCATCCTTGTCCCCAGTCGTTAGTTTTACTAGAAATAGTTATAGTAAAACTCGTAGTCCGTGCCCACTCGGCCGACGAACTACGAACATCATTAGAGACGACATACAATCACAATCACATACTTTGTTCGGTTGTGTCTAACTGACTAGCTGTGGTTGAGTTTCATCATTCCTTACCATCTTGGTCACACAAAAGTGACCAGTCAGCTGGTAAGACGAGTTTCACAAAATTTGCCAGCAGTCATAGGTGAACTGCTACTACGTTCTTCAGATATTTCTGTCTGCTGGATAATTTGTTTGTCCATACTCACATCACGCGTTTTCTAACTGTTCGTAGTGTTAAAGTGCAGACTAGGTCACTAGATAGGATGACAACAAAGATTCACCCGATCTGGAGCTGACAAAGGAAGACTGTTGGACGCTTGATTGTCAGTGTTCTAACACATGGGAATCCAGCTGTCTTAAAGCAACCAACACTTGATGCTCGTTCACAAGTTTGTGTCAGTCAGCCAAAGACAGTCCAACAGCATTGTCTCACGATGGTTCCAGGGATGAGTCAAAGCAACATAAGCTGGGTCCTACCTTTTTCTCTCAGCCAACTCCTATTAATAAACCACACAAGCTCGTGGTCTACACAGATGAAACCACATTTTTCTTTATTGGCCAGCACTAGAAATCAAAAGAGACTGTCTACTCCAAAGCTATACATTAAGCTATCTATGGGAATTTGAAAACGCCATCTTCGACCTGTCTTCCCGAGAAGTCTGGACAACCGCAAAGATTGATCGGTTTGTTTTACTTCTTCCTTGTGTTATAAATTTCAGAAAAAGGAAACCAAAGATGAGCCAGCGATATACGTGTCTTTATGATTGAAGTCAAATGATTGATTATTGAGAACACTTTGGAAGGCATACTTGTAATATCAAAAGCATTTCTTTCCAGATATGCATCATAACTATTCACAGGTTCATGAGCTCACAGAGTTTCTGTCTCTTTGTGCGTTTGAATAAAATCGTATTGAGCGCTTTTTAGGGGTGAAAAAATTCTGAATAAAAAAGAACACTTCCGTGAAGCTGGTAGCGTGTAGTCCTATCACCAACTAACGTTAAGAGGCAAATCGGGAAGTCGCAACACTTATGCGACCATCACAAGAATCCCAACTGATCTAATTAGTTGATCCTACCTGCTGGGTATGAACAATTGTTGACACCAATTCCTGAGAGAAACAAAATACACACAAAGATGCATGTTCATTGTGAGCTTGTTTACTCAGCGTGGAAAAACAATGGTTTTTTAGATTGGGGAAGATAACAACACATGGTATAACACCAAGTACCACAAACAGTTGTCAGGTTGTAAAAAATGGTGAACATTGTATACCAAAATGGTTTTAATGGAGAGCAATTCTCGTGAACCACACGGCAATCATCCCTTCAGTAAGCAAACCCACTGCGTTGATGACCAGTAGAATAGATTAAGTCAAGTTTGCTGTTACGTTTCAGGTTTACTCACAACGATTTAGTGTAGCCTAAACGAAGCATTCCCATTGCATAACATTCAGAGCCACGCACGCACAAAAGGTTTGGAAATCTTCTGGACGGTGAGTGTATATTAGTCATCCGTATGTACCACAAAACTTCAGTAAGCCAACCCCAATTTTGTGTTTGACCAGAACGAAGTCATAGTTCTGTTCAGAGCACAATCGATAGAGTCTTATTTTGCGTGATCAGTTAGATGCTGTCCTGAACGGACCACAAAGTTTATCAGTTTATAATGTAACCTGAAGAACAAGAATACCAAACAGTAATCGTTTGGTAACAAGCTGGTCAGAAGGGGTTCGGGATGCTCAATGAGTATGGATCGTAAACTTTACAAACTCTAGTGAGCTCAGTTTCCAGTAAAGTGCAAAATACCAATTTGCTCACAGATAGCTAACATTGGCCGAAAAACAAGCGTTAAGCAGCGATAAGTTGGAAGTTGTTTTCATGAGTAAAACGTGTACAAAATGACTGAAACTTTCGCAGTCATTTCAGTACGTTGTAGTGACATGAACAAGAGGGAATCGAAGAGAACGCAAATAAAACACACGGTTTCGTGTCTACTGGTCCTGGAAGGAATCCAAAGTATTGTTTAATTACTTGAAAATAATTCAGTGGAAATCAAAGTAAGCTTGTTAACTTTCAAACACGGGAACAACACCATATGCTTCTCATTGTCAGCAGAAGTATCTCCGGTACTTGTCAAATCGATTAAGGAATGGCTTTTTCTGATTGCCTACTGTTATTTTCAACGTTAAAGGTATGGTTGCAAGCCTACGAAATTTCTGTGGAGAGGCCTTCAAAAGTGCATACCGTTCAGCAAAACTGATGTGCAACAGCCTCGGAATTCTTACGCGCAACACTTGGCAACCTCTTGGGTATTTTCTGAAGAGAAGAGCACCACATATTGAAAACACGCGGCTCTGTAACAACGAAGTAAGAAACAGTTTCATACATGGATTCTCGACGTCTGAATTTGAATAAATGGGCCACTAAACTGATTACATTCAATTAGTTGACTGAAATGAATTCACTTGATGCGACTTTGTCTATTTTGCTTATTTTGATTAGTCTGCTGCTCAGTGATTGAACAGAAAAATTAAATCATCAGTGCATAGTAAACCGCTTGCATCCGTGACAACTGGTTCTTTTAACGAGACTAATGTGTTTCGATACGTACATACAAGCGTCTCACACTTAATGATAAATAAACTCTGTTCGTTTCAAATCCAATTATAGACTTGATTGATTTCACCATGTCTGTGAGCCTTGACAACACTACGTTGGCTTTGTATGGATACTCCTTAAGCAGAATATCCAACAGCCCAGTTCATCTTTTGTCTAAAGGGGCGGAGTAGTGTTTACATTTGAACGCTGCTCAAATCGCGATATTTACCACTTTTTTCATGAGACTTTCTTTTAAGAGTTATCCAACCTACGTATAGCTGTTGTCAGAGTTAACTCCGAGTCAAGACCCGGATTGTCGTAGTTTAAATACCGCTTGGACATTTTTTCGAAAGCAGATGAACCGCCTTCGAGAGATCAGTTTCGAAAATAGACAACAGATGCTAGTCCCATTCCTGTTTGAGCTCACCATTAGCTCACTTACTTGTAATTGTAAACCGTGTAACTCTTGTTCACATGTTTACGAAACAGTGTGTTCACAATCCACATGTTCGTGTCACGTGTTGGACGATTTTAGGGGACAAAATTGGCGACCGCCGTCCCCAGTCTAGGCTACGGAACGATCTTTTTAGAGGAGACCAAAGATTATTGCCTGTCTGCGTCTTGATGACCTCAGTAGAAATTTATCATCTCGGTTGTTTGTGACATTCCAGTCAGACAACATTTCATTTATGTTCAACCCACTGCTATATCTTTGTTTCGATCTCAAAGTTCAGGTTTGTAAACCATTTCTGGTGAGTAAAGTCTGTCATCTAACAGATATTTCGCTCAGTACACACTTCAGGATGACCGATTAAGCAAACTTATTTGTTCCTGTATTTTCAACTTGTCACAGACTATCTTAACTCGACCCACAGGAGGTCACATCAGTTGTTTTATATTCTGAGACATGATCAGTACAATTACCGTAATGTATACTCTCTGAAATCACTCTCGAGGTCTAACGCGCCCATAATGCATGCAACTACATTCCGATATTAAGCTGTATACAACCTGACTGGAAATATCGTAACATCTCCGTCAAAACTTGGTGTTAAACGAAGACATGGTGCAGAAATACGCGATGCCAACATCAACCTTGGCTATCGGGTCGAGGGTGACACGATACAGGACACCCAGTACCAATGTTAGCAATTTATTCCCCGTCAAAGTTTGCATCCTTCATGTCTGACTGTCGTATCCGTAACACACTTCGCTCCCATCATTCCGATTAGCTTAGCCTTATTCTGCTTCATGTTTCCAAATTTGCTATCGATTTTGAAACAAAGCTGTTTTTACCTTTCCACTATTCTATGATTCTCATTATTACCCAAAAGAGATTTAAATGCACATGATTATTTTAAGTTTTCTGTGATCTGTAAATTTTCAACGATTCCCATGTAGTGTAACGTGTTTCGCCATCCAGTAAAACAAATTCATCCAAACTCGTAGACATGGATGTGTTGAAAATCATCAGTTAACACATATCAACGACTAAAGTTTTCAAAGTCTCAAAGTCACTGTTCAACATAAATAATTATGCTCGAGTTTCACTATTGTTGCAGCTCACCAGGAATACCTGTTCTCGCCACGACTGACACTAGAACTCCGTGTATGTTTTCATGAAGCAATCTAGTTAATCACGTTCACGTAGTGGGCTAATGAATCAAGAAAACTGGATCAACGACGGGTTGAACGGCACCAAAAAGTGTCAATTTATTGGGGAACCGTACTTATATTTATGGAGAAACAACACTGTTTAGTATTGCCCTTGGGAGACAAGCGTCTTGAATCTTGACTGGCCAGTTTGCTGTTACGTTCCCACGATCATGACTGGACCAGCTGTGACAAACGTTTAGAAAACTTGTCTCAAGCATTACATCATCATCACACCCATTACGTAAGAGAGATAGAATCACTATAGACAAACGCTCACTCACATTGTCTAACGTGTAATCTTAAGGATTCCTCATCAGCTTCAATCACTGAATTTCTGAAGAAATTCTCCAGCCAACTCCATTGATTGGGGACATCTGAACGAAAGGTTTCACGAGAAAATTCCAGTTTAGTCCACAAGAAGCAAGAGACTTCCTCCAAGTTACTCTAAGCTCAGATTTCTTGTTAGTGGAAAGCCGTCTCTTGCAGGCTTCTAAAGTTGAAGCCCCGACAGTAACACAAACTGCTTCGTCGCTTCATGTTTAACTGGACAAATGGATGACAAAAGCTACTTTGTTATTTCTGAATGAGGGGTTATAGTTAGGAAGAGTACAGACTGCATGAATGTGCAGTGAAATTCAAGCAACATACAAATCCATTTCCTGTCAGGTACTGGCCAGCTAAGAGTTATTTCCAGTTTCGTCCAATTTCACCCAACGCATCAAACGTGTTTGGTTTGCAAAACTTTTCGTTCCCTTTTTCACATCTGACTATACAAATAATAAAATTATCTGAATAACAAAAATGAAAAACAGGCTGTGAGATAATCAAGTCAATTCGCAAATTCCAATGGACAGCATGACAACAAATTAACACAGTGATTGATTGGAAATGAACGGGGATAGCAATGGTGAAATTGACATCGGACATCTGTAGATGATTTGTCACAGCGCATACCTTGTAGGTTCGTTCAAAACTTTTGTTGCATAGTCTAACAGAGAATTTGATAAAGTGTATCATGTCTGACACGAAAAATCAACGTTCTCTTCGTTACACAAAAACAAATAAAATTGACCGCACGATTACCGTGACATTTACTACTTAGGCATCTTTCATGTGATAACTGATTTCCATTTGACATCATTTGATGTGTTACCATCTTGCTAGTTTGTAAATCATGTCAGAACGAAAACACTGAATCATCTGACAATCTCTGACGTTCGGGTTAAACTTTCAAACCTATTATGAGGATTCTGTGTACTTAAAAAACGAAGAACAAATCAAGTTGGATTGTACATCATCAAATTCTTGTATGGCACATTGAAGCCTTAGAGTTCAAATGCTCCACGGACTATATGAGTATTACTTACAGGCGACTGTGGCCGAAATTATACGTATGGGAAGCCGGTCGTCCATACTGTGAAATCATGGCATAGTGGTCAGTACAGTTACCTCAAGAAACCGTGGTCGGAGTTAGGATCGTTGTCGTTGCAAGCACATGATTTACAACAACAAGGACCAACCTAAGGTTTGGTGTATCTTTTCATTGAGAATGATTTGCATAAAAGTCTGGGGAATGCAAAAGTTATAAACATTTGTGAATGATTCACAACATGCATCAGTTAAATCCCCCACTATTTCCCAGCAGTGTTTAATGACAGTCTTTTTTGCTCACCACTTCAATACCACTTCGTCAGTAATGTAGCTAATCACTACTTTACGCATTGAATAAGTGTAACAGTTTGGGTTGAGCTGAAACCGTGAATTATAATTTAAAACTGGTAGTCTTTTTCCTGGACCAGTTCATAATCTTATGAAGTTACCTACGAATCCTCGAAAAAAAGCATTGTAAACCAATGAATAATCTCATCATGTGGTCACGTTTCAGCAAATGCGTGTTCACTTCTCAGTTTTATCACATTCGTTATTTTTTATAATCTTGCATTATTTGTGAACATAGAATGGTTAGCAAATATATCAATTTCTAACGTCTTCAGTGGGTGGAATTAACGTGAAATGGCCCTCTGGCTATGGTCAACGTCGCTCGTAATTTTGTTTCGCATGTAGGTCAATCTATCGGACATCTTCGCGCCAGATCGTGCATCCTAGTAAAATGACCATAAAATACGATTGTCAGAGAGTCAATTAAATCTATCAATTTTATAGTCTAATCTAACAAGCCTGGTTATACATTCAGACCATACGGCAGTCAAACTCAACATATGAAATTTTCTAAATATAAACAATGCAACTGTGCAAAGTACGTGTTATTACAATTAACAGGTATGTTTTAACGAGTGAGCTGTCCCATAAAGGTATGTTACGTACTTAATTGCTGATGATAATACACGCCACGACCAGAATTTGGTCTCCTGCCCCGGATTATTACTCACAAGTAAGACTGGGTAAGCATTCCGATTAGATAATTTAATGGTGTACAATTTGAGTTACTGCCACTGTGGTCCACATAACTGTTTCCCATGGGCAGGGTTGAAGTTAAAAACCCAGCCATCGTAAACAATTGCACTCTTTACGAGCTCTAATCATAAATAAACGTGAGTCCATTGTCAAGTTCCGAAAACAACTGACAGGAAAATTGGTGCGGATGAAAAGCTACAAACAAATGTAGGTAGTTCGCATTCAGATAGACTTTCCAGCCAGCCTCTTTCGAAAACAAGCACTAGACTCGAGTTTCGCTCTCATTAGAGCTCGTCAGTAGTGCATATCCTTGCCACGGCCGGGATTTGAACTCCGGACATTCCAATCATGAGGCAAC
>QNGE01000276.1:28143-111019 GCA_008508345.1 Paragonimus westermani | reverse complement strand
AAAGAGGCTGGCTGGAAAGTCTATCTGAATGCGAACAATACGATCAAATGTGAGTGATGGTCAACTTGAAAATAAACCAAATCCCCGACTACTCATCAGAAATGTAGGTAGTATTTAACGTGATAACCACCAAATCTTCTGCAACTCAACAACAACCTAAAATGAAACACAACAAGTCTAATTAAACTGGAGATCTTGATCTGACTAAAAAACCGCAATCGCTGGATTTGCTACCGGAGCTAACAGGCAGCAGGTGAAGTGATAGGGCGACCTGGCCATGGCTCACATGCGACAGCGATTGAAAGTTAACACAGTAATTAGGCCTGATGGGGGTGGAGTGTTTCCAACACATCACTTGACACTACCATCAGCGAACTCTTCAGCTGATTGACGGGCGGCTAACTGAGCATTGATTGTTTTATTCGGGAGAAACAGACCAATGTAACGGGTTAATTAGCATCGCGTGAATGCATTTCAAAATTTTAACCAACTGACATTTTCACGTTCGTCTGTTGTATTTTCAGGCCTGAACGTTTTCATACCGTCCGTTTGTAGCTGGTGTGATAAATGAATTGTGGTTGATTTGTATTAACTATTCCAGTTTTCCACTGATCTAAATCTACCTCATATGTACGGCCGCTTTTACTGTTCCAGTGAAATCAACTCCCAGTTATGTTATGCGGTTCAGTTGACCTAATTCAAACTCTGCTATACTTATCTCTTACATTGTTGACTGTAAGATGGAAACCGTCTCGTACAGGTTGCAAAAGCAACCCAAATTGCGATTTGGATACAGTAAAGTAATCGCGTTTCCAGCAATACTGTGCAACTCCAAAAGTTTATGAGCATCTTGTTGGAAATTTTTAAAACGCATGAGTTATTGTTTATTCTCGTGCTCTGACCGCCCAGAAAGCTCACTATGTAACGACGTCTTTGCAGTCATCAGTTCTTCTGTTTCTGAGGCGATAGTCGATGGTGCCCTATTGTGTGCTGGGTCTTCGCTGCTGAGGATTATCACCCCCCCCCTAGTGTATACACCAATCCATTTAGGATCTCCTTCCGAGCCACAATGATGCCTAAAGTTTGCCTGTCCCAACAAAATGTTCAAGATGTTTGAATAGTAGAGATATTTTAAAATTGCTACCACTTACCACAGTCAACCATGGTTTTGTAACGTTTAGCTTGAGTACGTTATCAAGGAGGCCCAGACCGTAATCATGATGGTTAGCAAACGAAACAGCGTCAGGTTTCGTCTTATGTGATCTTTATATGCTTGTACTTCGAAAAAACTCTGGATCATCCACTTTTCTCTTGTAGTTTGACATCTCCCAACAAGCGGAGTTCCAACAGTACAACCAACAGTATACACCGTTACGTTGTTTCAGTAAATTTCCGTTGGCCACCTTCAGTAGTTCGGTACGATAGTTTTGTGTTCGTTGTGAAGGCTCTGCAGACACACCCTATTTTCACAAGCGGCTCTGTTCACCTTTTGTCTCAGTCACATTTGGTTATTAGGGCAGAAAGCACTTTTTTCCAACTGCGAAACTTTTGTGGTATTTTGTCATGGAGAAACTGAACACCAAATAATTCATTAAACAATTAATTCACCGAAGGATGTTTCTCGTAAAACTCGGACTTCCTGTAATCTAGTCCCCACAAGGAAATATATGAAGACAGTAAATTTCCTTGTTGACCTTCCCGACCCTGGTTTTGCACTTGTCCTGACCACACGATGCCCTTCCGAAGTCATACAGCGTTTTGCAGAGATCTTCCGGTAGCGTTTCTGATCCAGACCATGTTGTATTTTCGCTTTGAACATCAAGCTTAGGATCCAAATCACTTGCCAACCTGTTCCCATCTGTCTTTCTTCATCATTATATTTTCCCCTAATATGGTTATCAGATATACAAGTCGGATGCGATCACCGTCAATGCACACTGACCTGTTGACTTTGAATTTGTCTCTAAACTTATCTTCACAGTTTATCGTTGGCTGTACTAAAGGACCAGTGTAAACTGTGTGGAGCTAATTGTTTTTCTAATCTTTTACAAGGTGGCCAACTGACTGAGTGCATTACTAGCTGCACCGGGATAAGCCATCCACTTTGCCTTGGTTTTCAGGACGCGAACTCCTTGTACATTACACCGTGTTCGGAAGAAGTTGTTGAGATATCGCTTGCATCTATGTGTGCTTTAGCTTACGAAGTTCATAATGTCGTTTGACTGCACACAACATTGTCATTAGAAGATGTACGAAAGCATCGTGTAAATTTGGCACCCGCTTATTTCTCTAGGCCTGACCAAGAGACGAAAACGTCTTATGTCGCAGTTTTGTCTAATGTACACATCTGGCTCTTGAACTTGCGTTGTCTTCCACTGGCCATCTGTGTTGTTAACATGAAACTGTTCATCAGGAAGAACTACCGTTTTGGACACTACCAGATGGCTGCCGATACGTTTCGTTTTCCATAACGTCCGTCGTATATGTGTATTTCTATTAACTATTGATGATAACATGGAAAACAGAAACCACACAACGAATTTGACGAGAGGACAGCTGTGCAATCCAAGGTGAGATCACGTGTTTCGTGCACTTGTCCTGGAGAATCACGTGCCATGAACCAGTCATCACACAGCACAGAGAATTGCAAAACTGAGACGAAAACTCAAAAATTGCACCAATTTGCTCAGACGTCAGTGTCAAGACATGCCAACATAGACTGTAAAATTGAAAAGTTTCCAACTCTACGTTTTAGTCAGATATAAGACTCCGAGTAGTGCAGACTGACTGATGAAACTTACCTAACCATATGGTCAACCAAAAACAGTAATTCGGAAGAGGCAATACCTAACTGGTTATTCTCTATCGGTAACTACTGAGATCACTTGTCTATTGTAAACATTCCGTTTGTTTTCTGGCCCAAATTATTAGTTTATTCATGAAAACATACCGTTCTGAGGAAATGTCGTCAACCTTTTGCGATTATCTACGGTATACTAACGGTTGCGTGGTTAGTGACGAAAGCTCTAGGTTTGTACAACGTAGTAACAAAATAATTCACAGAATGCTTTTCCTTAAAATGCGTTAATTCATGTGATTTAGTCGAGTAGGTGTCAGGCCCATGTGACCGATGCGTGTACGAGACATACCCTCTCTGCCTTCGTCGAATTACGGATAATGTAGTTTCCTTGCTCTGTAGATCTCAATCAGTGCATGTTTTTGTTCTCGTTACCTAGGACAGTTAAACGAAGATTGAGTAATTCATTTTGTTGGTGTTAACTGTATCAATGAAAAGGTGTTCCCTGGTACAGTTTGCAGTGGAGAGGGTGTGAGGCAAACTAGTTCACGAACCCTGTCTACTAGTTAGTGATTTAAAACATTTGGACACACTGAACAGAAAACGATAGTTGAACATGTTCCGGTGCTACCTGTACGACTAATAAATTTTACAAACTCTCCGTGAGTTTTTGAACTGGACAATTTATTTTTGTTAAAACAAATGAACATTACAACACAATACATTATTTAAACGTTTATGTTATTTCAACCGCAATCAGTTCAACAAAAATGCGCAGGCGTAAAATGTGTGTGGATAATTTTAACCTTAACTTCAAGAAAGTAAGAGTTGCTACTAAAAATTCGTAGTTCATTGAAATGTATGCCTACTATTAACAGATGTGGAAGCTTTTTCCGTTACGTATTACTCAACAAAAATGCGAGAATTTCATCAGTTTTTCTGTTACAAAAGACTTCCAAACACTTTCATAATTCCAAGCATTTCACCAATTTGCACACATTCCTCGTGAGTGTGCTCAGTCTACATCTTATGAGACGTAGTTTGTAGTCACATACGAGGTGGTCGGGAGGCCTAACACAGTGATGTCTTCATAAGAACGAAGTGTTGTGGACCCAGAAGACGGATGGCACAAAAGTTGTTTAGTTGGGGAAACCAATACATTACTTATGCCTCTCAACGGGACTACGAACAGAATCACTCATTTGCACACCACACGCATCTGACGATGCCCCAGACGATTTGGACACCATGTCTCAGTTCCGTCATGCGGCGAAAGCCATTGTACGTGATGCTGCTCACCAATGATCCTTCCCGTATCTCTCCCGTATTTATCCCGCGGTCATTTAGATCCATGCTGCTACCGAAAAGTGGTGTAAGTAGTATGGTACAACCGTCTGTCCTCACTACACTCGTCCCCATGCAAAGATTGTTCCGGTCGTAACAAAAGGCGTCCAGGTTCTCTTCGTTCTCTCAACAATCTGCGTGCCGGCCTCGGTGCTGTTGACACATCTGGTGTGCAATCTCTTCTGATGGGAGTGTAGTGCCATTTAAAAAGCTGACTTCCGTGCACTCGATGTTGACTTCCGCATTCTTTATCAAATACACTGGGCCACGACGTTCAACTACCACATACGGTCCCCTCCACTTTGCCAGCAACTTCATAGATCCGGGTCCTGTTGCCCTCGCGCTCCGTCGGTCTCGGCATTTAACCTTAGAACCAGGTTCAAACACAGCCCTTCGACCCGATAACCTCGCAGTCGATTGCTCCTTAGAAGCTTCTTGTGTTTTTTTCAAGTTTCGGTCGGCAGATCTCCGAGCTTTCGCTAATTCACGCGCGCTCATCCGTCGGTCTCCCCATAAACCAATCTCCTGATCGACTGGCAAGCGTGGCACGCGCCCATACATTAGCTCGAATGGCGACTTTTTCGTTGTCCCTTGCGGCGAACAGCGGTTGGCCAACAGAATCAACGGTAATGTTTCTTCCCAGCTTCCCCCTTTCGCAGCCAACTATTCTTTGATTGTGCGACTGTTCCGCTCCGTCAGTCCGTTTGACTGACGATGGTATGGAGTGCATTCTGGAAGCTTTCAATTTCGGAATCACCTCGTCCTCTGGCGGTTGTCCTCCCGAGAAGAGTCGGTCAATCACCACCCGGATCGTCGTATCCAATCTCTGGGATGCTTGTAACTTTCCGGGGTCACTCTCCAGTTCGATATTGTTAACTTCGGTCACGTCCTTGTGGACCTCATCCAGATGTTGCGTTCGGGAAAGCAAATCGGGCACACAGTCCTCTTTTCCGGCCAAATGGTGAATTGTGAAGTCGCACTTCTGGAGTCATATTGCCCAACGAGCCAGCCTTCCTCGGTGGTCCTTCGACGATTTAATCCACTCCGGTGGCTTGTGGTCAGTCTCCACATGGAAACGTTGGCCGAGCAAGTACGGCCTCCATTTTTCCAAAACCCATACGATTGCCAAACATTTCTTCCCTGTCGTTGAACAGTTTCGTTCAGCAGGACTCAGTGCGGGACTGGCGTATTCCACAACACCGTCCTCCTGCTTCAGTACCGCTCCAACTCCTACATCACTCGCATCCGTTGCGACAACGAAGCTCTGTCCAGTCACTGGCAATTTCAGGGTCAGCTGTCCTTTATTCATCAATCGTTGGATCTCGACGAACGCTTGGTTGGCTTTTTGTGACCAATGAAATTGACAATCCTTCCTCAGAATTTCGTATTAGGGACTCGCGAGGTGATGAAAATTGTTGATTAAACGGTTGTTTAACCCAACGCGATCGAGAAACTGTCGCAGCGTCCTCTCCGAAGTTGGCACCGGAATAGTCTTGAGTGTCAGCAGTTTCTCGGGCAGTGGCTGGACCTCCCCCTGACCGACCTTGTGACCGAGAGGTACTAACGTTTGTTTCGCCAGTTGAGACTTTGATCTATTGATCCGGAGGCCGACTTTTTCGATCTTCTGCAGCACCGCCGAAACGTGCATTGTATGTTCTGTCTCATTTATGCTGTAAATGACAATATCGTCCCCGTAGACAACAGTGTTGCTCAATCCGTCCAACACCTTCAGCATCAGTCATCTGAACGTGAAGGGGGTGCCTGAGAATCTGAACGGTATTCGCTTCAAGCGGTATTGCTTTTCTCCCACTGTGACTGCTGTTTTATCTCGGTCCGATTGTTTGATCGAGAACTGCCAATATCCGGACCGTAAGTCCAACACTGTACACACCCTGGCGTTCTGCAGCTTGTCAAAAATCTCCGTCACCGACGGGACTGCTACCACTTTATTTATCTTTATCTCGTTCAGCCGCCTGAAATCAACACAAAATCGGAATTTACTGTTAGGCTTTTTACCGACAAGACATGAAAATTGACCGGACTGTCCGCCTCCTCGATGATTTCTTCCCTCAGCATGTCCTTCACTTGTCGTTCAACTTCCGGCTGCAAGTGCACTGGAACTCTTTGGAGTCCGAATGTCCGAAATCGTCTTGACTCGATGGGGATTTCTTGTTCATTCCAGTTACAATGGCCGTACGGGTCCTGATCCGTAGTGAACAATCCCTGAAATTCGTTCAGCAACTGACTGTCACAAGTTGGCATTGCTCTGGGTACGTTCACTTCAATCTGTCCAAACTGGGTTTTGTGCTTTCTCACTAGTAGAACGACTCTATACTTCGTTACCAGTTTATCATGCTCCGGGAAGTTCGCCTCTGGAAGCATCGTGTGAGGGATGTGGTAGAGTCATACTAAATTATTTTCTTATACCCGTTGAAACAGTATGCTTCAAACACTTTTAGTCGAATTTAGTTTGGCACTGTAGCCTGACCCGTTCATCATCCGTAAGTCACAAAGCAGAGACCACGGCTTGTGACCTCAGGCATATGAATTGTGACAATTCCCTGTTACAAAATGTCTCCCTTTTGCACAATTGGAGTAGTTAGTACACAGAACACGTTTTTGGTCTGCTGACAAAATAATTTGGTCTCGAGTACCATTCGCTAAAACACGTTCACTAGCCCAAGCGTCCATGAGTGCAAAGCAGTCCGTCGGTGATAGCCACTCGTTTCGGTTCTCAATGAAACTCGGCACTTCGTTTTCAGAGTAATCTCATAACCATCTCTATGTGGCAGAAACGTTTAGAATACAGTCCTTCTCCCCACCAAGCATTGCACCTTCTCACTAGGATGGCCACCTGATTGGCGATCCAGTTTAAAGCACGGTATATTTACTGTTCATCAGGGACAGCTATATTTCATTTTCCTCATTAATGCCATTATGGTGACAACGTAATGGTCTTTGAATGGTCTTGCTGGGAAGCCGTCGTACACACGTTGCTTTATAGCCGTGAAACGCGATGTGTATGAAATTAATCGATAGAACATACGTTCATCACATTTGGATAAAGTGTATTGCAATTCTCACTCTGCTCTGTGATGCCAGGTTTATTTGTTCAGCCGAGTAATGCAGTATAACCATTCTTAATCACATTCAGTGTTGCACGTCATATTATGGCACCAGTGAAGATTAACTTGTTCAGACGATTTCAAATCATTATGAAATGACCAACGTGTCACACTGACTATCGTGGATGCCCCCCTTGTATACTTTGACCGTTCTGTCTCTGAAACCATCTGTTGTAGGCCTTTGGGTGTCAGCCTAGTGGGTGACCACATAATTAAACATTTGCGACTGATTCATAAGGGTAAGCAACTTCAACTTAATGTCCCTGTGGTGAATAGTTCCAACTTTAGTTAGTTGGAAAACGAAAGAGGACAATGTTTTGGAATTAGTTATTTACTATCGAGTGGTCTCATTCCTACTCCACAGTCTGCCTTCTAATGTGCAGACGAATGTTGTGTGCAATACACGTTTATACATGATGCAATTAGTTTCTTGTATTCATCGTGGGACTCACATACTGCTGGGAGTTTATAGCTGAAGAAATTTCACCGGATAGTTTAATACCTGGTGCTTTTCATTTGGCTTGCGCCTGGCGATTTTACTTTTATAGATTGAACACTGCTCACAGTTGACCGCAGTTTTCCTATCCAGACATTTTTGCTGACTAATTGAGAAGAAAAGTGCCAAACTCAGGCACCGTTCTTGTAGGGGTTCACCACTGATAACATGCCCATACTCCAACCGGATATTGTCCACAAGTGTGATGGAAGTGTATTAACCACTCTGCCGTCAATCTTATGCAAAGACTGATCGAATTACAACCCTCAAATATTTATTGACAATTAAACGTGGTTATGGCACGGAATAATCACCAGGTGTTAAAAAAGACTGAGCAATCAGTTTGCTTATTCCAACAACTAACCCCCTGACGGGGATTCCGTTGGTAGGTTGATACTATGGTGTTGAGTAAAATGTTTGGGCACTTGTTTGGTTCCTTATAGATCGTGGGTGAAATACTTCGTGACAACTCGATCGAAAGTGGTTTTTAGATATTCTTCTCAAATTTTCGATGGACTTTTCGTCTAACACATTCCGAAAAGAATTGTTTTGCGCGTGCGTTGCGGAGGAATTCGGACTGATAGCGGCGCCATCTCCGTCTCTTTATGTTGGTACTCCATCCGGAACGGTTCCAGTGATTTCGTTGCTTCAGAACGGGTGAATTAAACCAGTCTACAAAATCTGATATATTTGTGTCGGCAAAGGACAGCGTATCAAAGGTCGATTGTTATTTCTGTCACAACTAATCTTGAATATTTGACCGCAGTTTGATTCTACAGTTGTTTTTCAAGCGATGAGCACACTTGTGGATATACTCGGATTATTACTCAACTGTAGATGCAATTCAAATTATTGTCATGAACTGAACGCCAAGGATCGTAGTGCTTAAACTGTAGACAGATCCAGCTGACAACTTTTTCGTTGATATAATCTCGGATCAATCGCACATATATGTACCTCTCGTCTTCGTTACTCCAACGGTTTCGCCAACTTTTGGGAGTAATTTTTTGATATCCTTGGGAAAAATGTCATCAGGGTGATTGTAAACATCACGTTGACTAGCATCCGTCAATCGAGCTGCACTTTTCTAAGGTCTAACTGTCAACAAAGGTTTGCCAAAAATTGCATCAATATCGGGCGTATATGACGTAACTGTGAGTAACGATACGCTCAAAGTGATATAAATTGTACTCAAGAACCAGGTTGTTTCAGTCTCCAGTCCGCTACAATAAAGGTCGTTTTCTCTGCTCGTAGTTCATCCCGGTCGTAACTATTCACGGTAATAATGGCTTGAAAAGCTGTAGCCCCTTCTACGTCGCACAACTCAAAGTTTCATTTGTGCCTGTGGGTACTGTGACTTCAGTATAAGTTGGTCCTGATTGTTCTTGAACCAACCAGTCAATAACTAGCCATAACTTTGTAAATGTGACAAAAACAAACTTTTTAAAGATGAAGGTCAGAAATTTGCGGCTGAAAAATCACCAGTGGCTGTGACACGCTGCCTGTTGTGAATGTATCGAATCAGTTGATGGTCATCCTATCGTTAGCGTGATGGACAGCCCTGTTCACTGTGTGGGCAATGTTTCGAATTCCGTGATAACACCCTCACTCGCCTTTTGATTGTCCCTAATCGCCAACTTCTAAACAGAGCAGTGGGTCATTCTGGAGGCATTCTTGTGGCATAGCCAACAAGTACCACACCCGCACCCAATTCGTTACTCTCGTTAATTTGGTCACTAGTCATGAGTACAAATTACACAGTGTGAATGTATGCCGATGACCTTTGCAGTGTATACTTACCTGCTCCGTCCGATATAAATAAATTGTCAAAAATAATGATGATCGCCAATATACCTTCAATTTTCTGTGCACTGCTGATTCCAACTCGTATGGTAGTTAAATGTCTGTAGTCTGCAAGCCAAGCACTGCAAGTTATTTTGTGCAGTCCTGTGTGGTCGATACACATTTCAATCCATTTGGTGCTGCAAATTAAGGCCATTTCTGCAGTTTGAAGTGTGTAACTTTTATTCATTACTCAGTGTCTTACAGAATGACACCCTACTGCAACTGGTGGCCTCTGATTGTCGTCACATGGGATAGACATAAGTTGAGTGGGTTCGAGTTAGCAACCTTTCGAGTTCAAAACTTAATCGTCTTTCCACGGAGTGACCGATCTTAAGAACAATACCTGTGTTAAGGCATGTAGGTTATTTGCTTAAACAAACCCTATTGCTGGATAGAGCATGTCCAACCTATCACCACTTTGTGACGCTCAGGACGGTGACGTGTTCCAGTGAAAGATACTGATGATAAAAATCACAGTTCATATGGTCCCACACCATTATTGATAATGAAAAATTTGAACCCGTGACTGCCTGATACGAGCAGGTATAACAGAACCCTCATTTACACTCCGCGTTGAACTAAACAAACAACTCCAGTTGAACACTTTCAACCCGTATACTAGTTAACGCCAAACTGAACAACACATTTTACTCGGAGTAAGTAAGTTGTTCACGCGAGGTAATTTCTACTTATTAATATTTTCACTTCTATGCATAACACACGAAAGGTGATTATTTGCGTAATTTGTTCACATACAGGTATATGCACGGCTTTGTCACTTCCTTAAACAATACTGACATCACATAAGTTTCCAAATAACCCTTGAAACTTTCAAGCTCACACACTACTGTATATCATTTATCCCAACAGTCAGTCTAGTAATGCGGACCTATTTGTACTTCCAGAGAGATATTTCTAATCTGCTTTCAAAAATTGGGTTATTGAAAATAAAATCAGTTCTGTTCGCGTGCAAACATACTTAATATAATTAATAAAACTAGGGACTAATTGGTGTCCCCCTAGATAACTATATAGATAATACGACAAGCGTGCATGCAGGCAAATGCATACACGAAGTCAGATCAGTGCTCATACGCGATCGCAATGTCGCCCAAACGCAATCCCCTAATAACTCATTTTGACAGGCATACGTATCTATATATGTGTATACTCCGACAGACTAATCAGCGGAAAATGTGCAGTCATTTTCCTAATCCGAAATAGTGTTGCGCCTTGACTGTGATTGTTCGGTAAAATCTTGTCAGAATGAGCAGAATCAGAACAAAAACAATCCGGAAATGATAATAATTAGTTGTTCTAGCAAGAAGCCTTTATTCCGAACTTCGACTGTTCATATGAATCTTTCATAATTTTCATTTAATTCATATAAGACAGTCCGGTAAGTTAGTTTTGTCGTTGTCAGCTCAATCGAAAAAACATTGTGAAAGTTTTGATGAAGCCAATAGGATGTAAACCATTTTTTTATTGTCAAGTATTTTTTTTAATTACTAAAAGAGGTGCAGCTTTTTAACTGTAACCAACGTTCAAATCTGTGTGAGACGTGAATTTTGATGTCGTTTTTGGTAGATGCATTGAAACATGCTAAAATTGTACGAATTTTTCTAATTCTAGTCAAGTACGTTTATAACCGTGGATTATTGTTAGGTCTTACTGATACCGATCACAACTCCACAATTTTGTTGAATAATTCTGCAATGAATAAACACTCCTCAACAAGATGAGAAAGTGAAACGGGGTAAAACTTGGAAAATTCACATACCGTCACAGATTGCGTGAAAATGTAGGCAAAATTAATCAGTGCTAATGAATATTTGTTTGCATTTTTATGTGTTTCGTTACTTTTCCTCTTCAAGCTCACATAAAAATCTACGAAGTTGATAATTACAAGTCAGCAGGAAATCCTTTGACTTGAATATGTGTAATTTAATTTCATCAAAACGCGAGTCAAGTTTTCAAAGCTCTAAACATTGTAGCATCAACAAATCACACGACGAAAAAAGATCAATTCTTAGACATCTTAATACATCACAACCGTTGTTGTGCTGATGTTCATTAGTAAGTAAATCCTTGGTTAAGCCACAACGAGTTGGAACCGAGAGTTATCGGTTTCGAAACATTTCGACCCTCTCGAAAAGCCTTTATCAAGCGATTTAGACATCTTACGGTCATTCAAATATGAAGAGAAAAACGGCCAGGAGATATCTGTATAGAATGAGATTTTGCAGTTTGAGAACAACTTTCGAGCAGTCTAAAAATCGGTTTACCGATGATGATTCATTCCGAAATAACTGTTCTTTCAGACCAGATCCTCGGTACGCCTGTCACAAGCAAAAACATGTTCACTACATCTCCATTCCTACCTATATTCGTAGTTTAAACTTTGATTTTCTTCTCCTAATGTTGTTTATATAGTAGACGTTTCATAATTTGCCGTTACTTTCGTCTGTCTTCGTACCAACGACAGTTTCATCCAGTCTCAAAATCATCAATACCGCGTTACTAACTGGTGCAGGATTACACAATCTTTCCTGCTGGTCCTTAGAAACACCAACGAGTTGCAAGAATCGTCAATTCAGAAATTGTCGGTTCAATACTTAACCCGGACTGTTCTGCTTCTGACTGCTTACTTACAGCACGAATCGAAACATTTTGCGGATGAACATTTTCGATTTCTGACATTGTCCGATATGAGATAAGTTAACTGTGTAAATAAATGTGTGAGTATTAACTTCTAATTGTTCACATGTCTATTGCTGTGGTGAGGAAATCTCAAAAGTTCCAGCTTATGTCTGCATTCATTCTCAACATGCTGCCGATAAGCAGATCTGAATTCCACAGATTCGTTGAAAAAACAGCTAGTTTCTTAGCCTGATGATGTTTTTTGTCAAGCATGAAACGTTGACATTAAATCAGTTACTGATTATCTACAACCTGTCCTGCAAAGATGCTTCATTTTGGAACTAGAGAAAAAGGTACAGTGTACACAAAAACTCGTTCTGTGAGCGGAAAAAAGCAAACTGCTCTCTGTGGAAATTCTGGAAGCAAGCTGTGTAAATTTTTCAGACGAATTGATAATAACAAACTCAGTAAACTCAAGTCAAACTGTCATAAATATCTTGAAAGCAAACAACTACAGAATGAGCTTAATTCTGGCTTTTTACAAGTTATGTTAAATCAGTTTGATTATTTCCAAACGCTGCATCAAAGCAGTTCTTCAGTTAACACAGAAAACGACGATAAAAACTTACTTTGAGACCGAGATTACCCAGTATAAAGGTGATTTTAAAACACTTACGTACGAACCAAACTTGTAAATGTAACCACTGACATTTGATGGTACTAAGGTTTAAAAACTATCCCACAGTGCCCTGTTTAGTGGAACCACCAGACGAACCGCAAGAAATCAGTCATTTAACGTAAGTCTTATGTGCAATAACCATCAACTGCCTACAACTTTTCAAGTGTAGTTCATAACCACTGTCACCATGATCAATGTAGAGTTCAGTTAAACATTTATTCACTATGAAGGGCAATGTCGTGTGAATAAACTCTGAAGAAGTGTGGTTAGGATAGACAGATTCAAACAATACGTCCTTCGTTATCGTTAAAGTTATCGTACAAACCCTGGCCTGCAACGAGACCGTTTACATAGGTTCGAATTATCTAATCTTAAGCAACAAGTACTATGTAGTCCCTCGTTTCTATACTCTCAATTTTGGTATACGTTTTACTGTGTTATACATTCCTAGTTGTACTGTCGTCCAAGAATTTAACTGAAATTGTGACGTACATGGAAATGAGTATTATACTTCTGTAGCAAAACTGCTTTATACTCTTGAGCAGTGGAGATCGATATAAAATGTACAACAAACTACTGAACGTCATGACATGCACACATAGATCAAGCTTCTCACCAAGAAATAAGATCACCGTTGTTGCAAACAGACGTTTCATTTTTGAACAGGTGGATAAAAATTTTGTCTTGCGAGATTTAATCTGCCTTCGGTTTAACGCAGACAACTAACCGTCGACTTTACCTGTCTTTTGAGCAAACATTTTTACTGACAACACTAAGCAGTTAGTTCACCGTATCCTCCTCGATTACTTCCAACCTGTAAGACAAAATTTCCATCTCCGGCCTTTCTATGAGTGTGTACTCATCCTCGTACTGCCGTGCAGCAGAACTTGTAGGTCGCACGACTGGGCGTTTGTCAAAACGGATCGAAGAACATCAATGTGGCTCGAGACAGCTTCGACCAAATTCATCGCACATGTGGCGAGTACTGATAACCGGGGTGACTCCACACAGGAGTTTCGTCTTATCTCTAGAGTTCCGGTCAACCACCCCAAATTCTTCGGATAAACGATGCACACTATTGTTGAATCGATTGACATTCGTTTACGAAACCCGATTTTGTATTCACACAAAAAATTCGGGCGAACCCTACAGTTGACGTGGCTAAAGGCTACACCATCGATTTGCATGCCCATCTAAACACCAACCGATAATTCTATGCTTGGCGCTCTGATTGGCTGGCTTACAGATGCTTAGATATTTTGTAATGCTCTACATGATATACCGACATTCTGCTAAATATCTTTGTTTTGTTTCCATACAGATTTGATTTCGCTGAACCCATACAGTCGTATAGATCTGATGATGAATTATTGAAAAACAGTTGTTCATCACGGTTTATTTTCAAGTTGACCATCACTCACATTTGATCGCAGCGTTCGCATTCAGATAGACTTTCCAGCCAGCCTCTTTCGAAAAGAAGCACTAGACTCGAGTTTCGCTCTCATTAGAGCTCGTCAGTAGTGCATATCCTTGCCACGGCCGGGATTTGAACTCCGGACATTCCAATCATGAGGCAACCGTGTTAACCACTGCGCCATTCACCTCACATTAGGCACGACCGAACCGTCAAATGTGAACGCTCAACCACTCTCGCTTGCGATCAAATGTGAGTGATGGTCAACTTGAAAATAAACCAAATCACCAATTACTCATCAATCATCACGGTTTTCTTCCACAAAACCTGCGTCTAAATTCTTGTGAGATACACGTTTGAGCGAGATTTCGTCTGTTCTCGTCGGTTACACACACGAAATGATAACCAAAAGTTTTAAAGAATGAGCATACACATGCAAAATAGTAGAGTTTGTCTGGCTAACGGTCATGGCTCCCTTACAGAGAAGTTTGTGACATCTGAAAAGTTGAACTATTTCCCTTCTCATTAGATTAAAAAGCGAAATAGGCGATGAGGTGGGTGGGTAGATGCGCACTGTTTATAGACAGATGAGTAGATGATTCAAATGTCATGCGTGCATTAGTCGACCAGCAAATGAAATGGGTTGGACAATTAACTGGACGAAGTGCACCGTACCGTCTGGACACATCCCTCTCTTTATCCACTCGGCTATCAATACGAGTATGCATCTGACGAAACCGAACGAAATGTTGCCCGGACGTACATCTGATATGGTAATGTTGGCCTTATTCGAATTATTACGTGGAAAAATTTCTTCAGACTCGTGTCTGTAAGCATGATCTTTCCGCAATAAGACGTGATTATCAACTTTCAACGTTTTGTTCGTTGTCATATGTATCTAAGCTGGGTCGGGAAATATAATGTATTTTCCATCAATCTTATTGTGGGAAGTATTGAATCTGACTATTAACGTTACGCAGCCACTCAATACTTCATTATTTTTGTCGCGTGCTCTATCTTTGACACAAGACAACGAACCTGGAGCAGTCTCTGCGAGCTGACGTGTATTCATCTGGTCATTCGTCCGAAAAAGATATATGAATATAGCTGTACGATCACGGTTCAAACATGTCCATCAGTTTAGAACTTGCTTGACTTTCCGTAAAACCGTATATTGGTATTATGTAAGGCCTGCACAGTTAGGAACAAACTGTTAATGTGATATGCAGAAGCTTCTATTTTAAGTAAACTGCATTCCTTGTTCAATTGGATGTTAGACAGTTTTGCAAAAAAACATTTATTCAAATCATGATATTTCAAACCGTAGTTTATTTTCAGTATATAAACAAAGTCTGCCAAGAAAAAAGGTTGTGAACTCATCCCAAGACACACTCTTTATGATAGAACGCCATGTCAGTAACAGTGTCACTCCTTTATTGAAGTCACTTTTTGATGTGGATTCTGAGATGGCCTGGAATGACTAGTAGGACCACCTCGACAGAGACACCAGTTTGATAGATAACGACTCAATAAGACGCATGCAAACAGCCCGCTTAAGTAACGTCAATAGACAAAATTTTTGAGCAAGGTAGGGAAGAACACAACAAGAAGGCTTTCCAGAAGATAGCTCATCAAAATCACGCCATATTCGGTCACAGAGTGAGGGATGAGTTGTTTAGCTTTCATAACACATACTTTCATTCAACGTTTGGCGAATGCACTGATCTCCAACTGATCTCCCTATCACGAATACCACTGCCTTACTGTACTGAGAAAACCAAGAAGATAATAACGTGTTCAAAGTGAGTCTCCGCAAATGCCTCCTGGCAGGTGTTCATGTAACAAGCCAGATAAACACAACGGTCAAGTTTCTTGTTGAAAACACAGGCATCCCAACCGCCCGTTGATGGTTACCAGAGGCTCTTGGTGTACTCAAATCTTGTAAAGTCGGGAGCATAAATTTTGTGCTGAAGTGTTTGATGAGCACATAATCACTGTTGTTTTGAATCAAACATGTTGCTGGAGAGTGACGGGCATCCGAATAATACTTGACAGACTACAAATTTTTGCAGAAATGCTGACCCAGTTAATCTAGAGGGATTTAAAAAACAAGAGGACAGACCAGAACCGTTCATTCAAAACCAACTGAACGCTGCAAATCCTTTCGCAGTTCTGAGAATACAGTGTTCCACAAATGCCCACGTACATATACTCTAAAAGAGATATGACAAATTGGACTTTTTGGATGGCCAGTACTTCGTAAATTGGGATGGGTAAACATTTTCAAGTGTTCTGTGGGAACAACCAGCAGTTGAGTCAGTTTTGATTTCACTTGAATATGCTGACCTATAGTAATGTCATTCCGTAAGATGCACACCTGACATATAATAGTTTGCTGTCTAAAGTATTATCGTGGCATCTAAGCAACTTGAAAACACAGGCGAGAGAGCTGTAAGTTCCTGAGTGTTGCTTCGTATAACACAGTCACTTGGTGGCTTCAATTAACCAAAACCAAAGGATGACGCTTTGACTCAATACATTCCCGGTTTTAAAAATACCCTGAAGAAGACTGTCCTATATAGACGTGCGATATTTTGATTACTGATGTGCAGCGAGAAAATTGTGGCTAACACGAATTGAACTCTCACGATTGGTCACAAATTCTACACTGTGACAGAATTTCCAGCCAGCCTGCTTCGAAAAGATGTGTCACCATTTTGTTATCGTTAGGGCTCGTCGGCAATACATATTCTAGCATTATTCATAAGTAAGTGTGGTTAAGCCTCTGCATATGATAATTTAGGCACACCTAATATGGAATCATCGGTAAAATGGTTAACACGGTTGTCTGGTATATGACTGACCACTGTTCATTTTCCTATGCTGGCATGGATGTACACCACGGACGAGCCCTAACAAAGGCAAAACTTGAGCGTAGTGCGTTTTTTCGGGCGCAGTCAGCAGGATAATGCATGAGAATGCTGAATTTACAATCACTTTTAATTCGTATTCCGGTTATTTTGAATAAAGTTCCTTATTACTTATCAGTAATGTCTTTTTCGTTAAACATGTCCAAGAAAGCCATACTCATTACAATCACGGTATATGTCCATAGTCGTAGGGTTGCTTAACATAATTATATGATGTTGTTAAACAAATTTGCAACTGAATGTCAAAAGTGTCCACGGAAGATAATTACGCTACATATAGATCGAAAATTATGATCCACGAAACTGGTGTTTTGCTCCGTTAATTTTCTGCCCTGCACAGCACCAGGTGTGTAGGCGGCATCAAAAGTTGGTTTCATTTGGTACAGCAATTATTTGTGACCGGTTATCAAATCCAACTACGCTTAGTATTAAAAGGAGTGTACGGAGTTTATTGAGCATTTTAGAGGTGCACTTTCATGTTCAGTATCCAGTCACTTGTGTTACTTGGCGTTTACGTAAACTATGTTACGCAACCAACCGACTTCCCGCATAGGTACTAATGACTCTCTGACCAGGACGAGACGCGGCATTTTACGGTGGAAAGACGGGCTAATCAGATGCATAGACTACTGGGGAGTCTGACCGATTCCAGCTGTGCTGGGTTGCTGTGGTCTGCTTTGCTACGCAGCTTTCTTGTAAGAAGGAAGTTGTCGAAGAACCAGCTACAGTACGTACACGCTATGGATGCCATAACCAAATGGTTCTCATCCCTTAACGGTTCAAACACCACGATGTGTAAAAATAGCTACCGGTCAACTGCAGTCCTGTTACAAAATATGAGGACAGTCTTCATTTTATCCGATAAGGCTGTTATCTAAGAGTCTTAAACGAATATTGAGCACCTGATAATTGTACACCCATTTGGAACTATCACATAATCAGACTTCAAATAGGCTTAAGGTTCGACGTGAACTCTTGAACCGGTCGTCATCTCTAATGATGCACGATAAAATTATCACATATCTTTGTTCTTCTTCAACATCGCAACTGACAATAGGCTGTAGAACGCCACGAATGGTTTTTTGATTGTGGTGTGAGAATTCTCTTAGAAAACAGAGTCGCAGACTTAGACATTGTGGATAGTATTGCCTTGCTTGGTGATAAGGCTGGGAACGTTTAAAACGCGCTATCTTGCTAGCAACCATTACATTACAGAATAGTATGCATCTATAATTTACAAATGCAAAGCATCTCTTCAAGGCTTGCTTCAGTCAAACATTTCCCCTAACTTATGAGTCGTGTGAGAGTCGCTGGTATTAGTCACATCTATGAATTTGAGGCACTACTGATAACCACATAACATCAGTCTGTTAGTAAAGAATTTTCTGATGTTCGAATGCCCTCACAGATGTATGTAATTTTTATCGTGTGATTAGGTGGAACAATTTACGGAAAGCACTTCTCCATGTAGTAATGCAATAGTGTAATATGCAAAGATTCATCAAAATTCCTTTAGAAATCTTGTGGAGTAAAACTCCATTAATCATTCGCTTCAGGTTGATCACTTCTGTCAAACTCGGCTCTGACTGAAATCATATTAATGTTGTCTGTGACAGTCTGTTGCATCCCAAAAGCCTTTTTATTAAAGAGTATGTAGCATAGCGTACTACACGCAGACGAATGCTCCATAAGTCGGCAGGCATTGTGTAAGTTAATTATAAGCGTGAAGCGATCAGTTAACAACATACTTCGTCTTTTCCGTTTCAACTGGTTGTAGTTTAGAACGTGTTTGTCTTACACTACCTTAGTTTCTTTCAGAAAAGTTAAACAAATGAGTGCGGCTGCCACACTCTTAGTTTGGGCTGAGCAGACATCTTAGAAATCCACACAGAGGATACTGATATTCCAGAGCTTTCCCCTAATTTGTTCAGTTCTCCCAAATGGAAGTGTCTTTGATGTTCAACACACCTTACCAATCGATAGATTAGTACGCTACAGAACTGTCTTTTGACCCAGAGGGTTGTTATGAACCAGTACTACTCGTTTTCCGTGCACTAACTGTTGGGATATGTTTCTCAAATTTTTGGTTTTTTGTCCAAATCGTCTAACAAATTCTACTCGTTATAATTAACTCAGGCACTTGTTCACTATCTTTTTCGTGTACTCCTCGTAGCAAATTAAGCCATCGTGAAATGATCGTTCTATTGGGATTCTAATCAAACAATGTTCGTTAAACCTGTATTTCAGTTCTTCGCTTTCTTTCGACATGTGTACTTCTAACTCAATTACGTAGCTTTAGTTCATATGAATTAGAAAGTTTCCCCCCTCTCTCTCTCAACAGTAGTTCGACTGAAAGCAAAGTGCGAATTGTCTTCATCGTTAAACAAAATAACCAGTTGTGATACTTGGAGTGTTGCATATTGTTTTGAAAAGCAATTTACAACAAAATTAAAATGGTGCTTCAACTTTCTAGTTCAATGAAGAGCGATTTTGGCCGAATGCAGTTCCTTTTTAGTGTACAGTTAGAACGCCGTTCCTAGGAACCAACTCCAAGAAAGCAACTGTTTGCGGTTTTAGATCACCGTCCGTTGTTTCTAGTTGGACGGTTTGCGCATAATATGTTAGCTTATATATCGTGTGGAGAACAATGAACCAAAGTGGTCTTTTTACGGCGGATACTCGCAGAGAACTCTTATCCTGTAAAATTCGTGGATAAACATATGGAACTGACAGAACCAAAAGCTAAGCTCCTATCTGCGGAAAAGAAGTCCGTTTACATGACGCTAGCTTACAAAGGCGAGGCCTTGGCCGAATTGGTGACTCGCAGAATACGTAACGCAATTGAAAAGACCTACAATGCGGCACAACTGCGAATCACATTCGGATCAAACCCGGTAGTCCACGTACAACTCAAAGATACGTTGCCTAAATGTGTGACTTCATTTTGTGTTTACTCCTTCAAATGCTCCTGTGGAGCAAGTTACGTCGGTCGCACAACCAGGCGCCTTTCTCAGAGGATACGTGAGCACCACCCCACTTGGCTAGCTAAGGGCGAGGTGAAGTCCATTTCGAGTGCAATTCTGGCGCACCTTGTAGACACAGGGCACCAAATCTCCCCAGAAGTGGCTTTCCAGCCCATTTACCGCCTGCCCAGCCGTCAATCTAGAGGAGTCAAATTTCGTATTCTGGCCACCGCGGAAGCGATCGGAATCCGGTTGCGCAATCCACAGTTGTGCGCTCAGAAGAAATTTGTTCAGACCCTACGGTTACCATGGCCCCCCATTACCCACTTGACAACTCCGGAGGTCAATTTTGTTACTTAATTGTCGTCCAATTCACAACCGTTTGATGTAGTTATGTGACTAATTGCTCTTGATTTCTTCTCGCTTGACAACCATGATGGTATAAAATGTTATGTAATTGGCCCGATGATGAATAACCGAAAACAGACTGTTCGCCAAAATCACCTCTGTCTTCTAACAATGAACCAGTCGCAAAAACTCACAGGAATTCATAATGAGGTCATGTTATGCGGAACACTGTTGGATAAACCCCGCTAGAAACTGCAAGTATCTAGAACAACAGCGAAGCCGTACTTTATTCGAGTAGGTCATGTTCAGTAACTTCAAATCAGTAGCTTAAACTTGCAGTAAACTCATTTGCCAAATAAAACCAATCACTCATTGGTGGTCACTCGAGCTGCTCTTAGCTGGTTCGACCGATATGCCTATCTTTTGCACTATGAAGAACAGGCTGTTTATATAAGTACACAACTTGCCACACAAAAGAAACCCAGTTGCTCTCATCATTTGTAGTTGTATGATTATGCGAATATATATGCGTATATTTAAAGTAGTTGAAAAAGAGGCACACATTGAGTAGTGAATGATTTATTGTGACTTTTCAAATATAAACTAGGATCCGTCATCAAACAAATAAATGTGTCGGAATATGTATGTATATGTTTCCCGCTTTTGCCCCTCCAACAACTGCATAACCGTTATATTCTCGCTGACTTCAACCCACATCATATGCTAAAAGTGGGAAACACTTAATCGCTTTAAAGGTGTTGATTACAAACTATAGTTGCAAATACCTACTGAGGTGTAAGGATGCAGGGATATATGGAGGCACAGGGTATGAAAGTAAAATTTTGAAATAGATTACTCCCTGGCTATCTCTGATTCAACTGACAGATTCTGGTTGGTCAAACTTTGTGTCTTTGCTAATCCACAAATGTTCATCAATCGGTATTCCTATAAGTCAATTTCCTGACCAACAGGCAAGAATGACGTTAGCTCTAACTGTGAACTTTTCACTGTGCCCTGTGTTGAGGAGCGGTTAACCAACAGAATCAATGGTAAAATTTTCTCCCAGCCTTTTTCTTCAGCCGCCAATCACTACTCGATTGAGTGACTGTTTCTTCTCATCAGTCCGTTTAATACGGGGTGTTATGGTGCTTAGCAAAATTTCTTGATTTCCAAACGATCCAATGATTTCCGAAGCTCCTTAGTTTCGAACCATCAGCTGTGTTCGGTCAATATGCCTTGAGGGTATTCGACCACTTGTAATGATGTATTAAATTGTAACCCTGCATACAGCATTCGCACACTCTTCAAATACATTGGTCACTTCGGTTTACGTTGTGAAATGTTTATTCTCGGCTATGATGTACCATTGCACAGAAGTGATCACCAGAATGGGACACACCACGCCCATTGACCATAATTTCTCAGTTCCACTGACGGGGAGTGGTTGAATGTAATGATGATTCGAGTGCTTTGTGCCCTTCTGTAACTGACGCTGCTGGTAAGCCAGTATGTAAATGTTGACATTATCTTTCAGTCCCTGCCGATACAACCAGTCCCTCTCACGGGTGACACATTAGAATTCCACCACTATACAGACACGAGTCTGACCAGTGCCCTATGAAAGCATTCACTTCCAGATGTCTCTCGACCTCCGGCGGCTGTACTGTCGTTAGAATTTAGTCAACCACTACCGGATCGCTGTATTCCTATTGTGTTGCTTATAACATTCCGAGATTGTTCTTCAGTGCAATATTGTCAACCCCCATCAAGTCCAGGTGCTGCGCTCGGGACAGTAAGTCAGGAACACCGTTCTTTTCAGACACAACTTATTGTGACTTCGTATTTTTGTAGTCGTAACGTCAAACGAGTCTGGTTTGCCAATGGGATCATTCGCTGATTTGATCCACCTCAGAGGGTTTGTGGTCAATTTCAACATGGAAATGTCGATCACAACTTTCATGAACGTAATCTCGTTCAGCCGTGTAAAGTAGACACGAAATAGAAACTTCCCATTGATTTCCTTCCTCAACAAGGCGCGGAAACTAAAGGGACTGTCCGCCCTTTCGACCTTTTCTTCATTCAGCATGTTTTCCACTTGCTGTTCAATATTTTGCCGCAAGTGCACTCCACTTCTTCTGCGACCGAGTGGTCAAAGTCATGTTGGGATGATGGGGATTTCGTATTCAGTCCGGTCACAATATCACTAAAGGTCTTTGTTTTTAAGGAGTAATTCCGGAAATATGCATATCATTTCATTTAATAGCCGGTTGTCATTGGTTGGATTCGATCTAGTTGTGTTCATCTCAGTTCCACTAAGCGCTTTCTAATCAGTGAAACCACACCGAAATAGGTTAAGTTTGTAACGTTTCAGATCAGCCACGGCTTCAGCACGATCGAGAAAAATCCGCACTCGATATAGCCTGGCTTGCAACAGGAGGAATGACATGGGGCTGTCTGATTAAGTGATGAAGAATTCAGACGTCATATTCTGCTAGGCCAATAATTATGACAGTCCAAACAGCCATCGCACATGGCCATAGGTAAATCACTGAACTTACCATTCCATCAGCAGTGTTATCTACCACTGGCTTTTACCGTAGCCTGAACTGCCGCCATAGCGATCGCACCTGTTAATGGGTTTCCCTTCTCAAACAAAAAAAATCAAGGAAGCGTTTATCTTACTAAAGGTTTTTCCTGTCAGCGAACAAAATCTCCGCTAGTGTCCAAATCTTCCACCATGTTGTTTCGTATTCTTCGTCTCAAAACAGCCATTTCCTGCGTCAGCCTCCCCACTGCGATACGAAGGTCGGTCAGTTTAGTTGGTTCGCCTGCCTTCAACTCGTTGACTGTCAGGGAGTTTTCCTCTGGCACATGACAAGCCGCATCATCCAATTATTCAAAGTCGCTGGACATCCGACGACAACCATCGTGAGCTGCTTCCAGACTCCTGGAGGCATTCCATCCAAGAGCTGATCAGTCAGCACGCGTCGTCCAAAACCCCGGTCCACCTTCGACAAGATCCTTGACAGTGCTGTCAGTAGTGACAGAGCATGAAAAACAACATCTCCATACTCGGTAATCAGCGCCTCTTTCCTGGCAACTCACTTTAACTCCACATAACTCTTTCACGCTGCTTGTAGCAACGTCTGCCCTCACGGAACATACTCTGAACCACCAGATTCGCCCGGCTGGTCATGATTCCGAACCTCTTGGATACGTCATCAAATTTCTTTGGAAATCTCCGGACGTCCTCTATCTTTGAAAGATAGTGGCCATAGAAACTTTAATCTCAACCCTAATTACGGCACTAATTGTTGCGAGCCGAAAGAACGAATGGCACAAAGACTGCCTACTCAGCAGATCAATAAAAGGAGTGCATGGTTCAACATCACCTAAAATGAGAACAATCGTTTGCACACAACAATAATTCCAGGGCGCCAAGATTTTTGGTGCCAACTTTATGTATGGAAAACATCATTTCAGGCCAGAATGTACTGTCGTGTTACTTCTGGTATTCCTGACAGGTTATTTCGATCATTAACCGCAGGTCTGTACCTGGTTACTGACGTGTAGTATAGTGTGATTGCTCACCTTCACTGTACTCGTGCCCTCTAACAACAGCAGAATTCATAACAGACGTTCTCTGTATAAACCAGATAGCTGAATGGTTCATGGGAAGGTTGTAGCTGCAACCGGCCATTGGGTGTATCCAGTTAACAATTATATAACCGTTAGTTCATTTTTACTTCTCCAGCGCATCCGTTTTATCACGTTCTTATTTAAAAAGTGTAAAGTGTTTGCTCAGATCAAACATTTATGCGCCTTTGTGCACATATCTATCCACAGAGTTCAACATCAAATTTATCAAAAGGTTCAAGGCATCAGAAAGGGGTCAACAAATCTGAACCGTTATCTGAGTCGGGATAAACTCCTTATCTGATCTAATTCGAGGCGGGCTCAGGAAGGCCACAAAAGGCGGCCATATCAATCAACAGAAAGACAAATTGAAGATGAACCCGTGATGAGTTCGATTACTGACAAAAATGAAGAAGACATTAAATAGGACGTAGCCAATCGTTGAACGCTGTTAGTCCCACGTGTAGTGCACCCTCACAGATATAAACCGGTTGGACTCGATCTATCGGGACGTGGACCACTATCTGATAAAAATGGTCATTCGGTTCAACTGAAACGGATCACCGGTTTTCACTCTTTCTGAAGGATCATTCCCTAATTTTCCAGTCTACGAATCTCGATGATCCGGACTGTCCATCAGTCAGTATAAGGTTCAATGATGAATCAATTGGGTTGGGTAGCTAAATGAATCATCTTAAGGTGTGTTTTAGCCAACCTACCACTTGGGATGTTCTGCTTTCATATGTCGAAACAGTGACGCCGACGTTCGCATAATGGGCGTCGTCAAAGCAAACTGAGATCCGCGCTGGTATTTTAGTTCACAGATGATTGTGTTTAAGCACATTTCAATTACGATGAAGACATATTGGCCACACTGCCACTTCGTTTTCCCTGGCAAAGGCGAACCGTCAGACAGTGATCAGTGAAATTGCATGGTTATATCCTATAAGGTAGCCAGGAAACGGTATATTTCAAAGTAGAACTAGCTGGACTCTAGGCACAACTAGATTTACATGGACAGAAATAAATCTACCACTAGGTGACACTCAACAAACAAACCAGAAAAGCATCAGGAAGATCTTATTCACCACAAAGATGACCAGATGCAAAATCCGCTCCACGAAATTCTTGGGAAGCACCCAGCAAATACTAGCAGTTGTTGACCGTTCTACTTCACTACCGTGTATTGATGTACCAATCCAATCAAACAACAATTTTAAAGTTTTCAAGTTGACCATCAGTAATTTTAAAGTTGTTTTTCGAACACAATGACACTGCAAAAATTATAGCATTGTGCTATCTGGTCTCTATTCACAGAGTTGTTTGGTTTGCGGTCGATTTGGACAACTCGAATAGTTTCCACACAGTGAGTGACTTGTTTCAGGGCAGCTTGTGTCGCTGATATCAGTCACTTTATTCACAGCCCAAAAAATTCCACGTAACACGCTTCTTTAATTCTATTACCGTTTCGTAGTTTTACTCACTGGTAATCACGATAGTCAGATTGAGAACTGTCTCGTTTACGTAAGAAAATATATCAGTAACACCGGCGGTTAAAAAAATAGACTAGAAGTCTATACCTCTGAAGCTAGGTTAGTGATCAACAAGCTAATCCCTCTGTCGTATAACCGGAGTCAGCCTGAAGCCCAGTGTGTATGTTTGCAAAATGTTACCATGACAACAGTGGAAAATAAAACTGCGAAGTAGGGTTACTGAATATGGTGATTGTCGGCTAACAATAAACGACCTGGTAATTGTAAACTGACCTGACCTCAAGTGCGTGGTGCCGATTTCAGCTGGTGAACCAATACAAGCCGTACAGGAGGTATGTTGCACCTTTAGTTTGTTGAAACCAATACATACGAGTATCAACAGGTGATCATAAGTTGTGATTACTCATCTGAAGCTAATCAAAGCAAACGACCCATATCTTGATGGCATCTTGTTAAACGAATAAGTTATCCCTATCAAAGAATCAAGTATTGAGGTAGGATGACAGCCTGCGTACATTCAACAGAAAAGTGATGCTTCGATATGAGGTTTATAACTCGACGGTTTTGTGGACACATTTTTTGGAGTGGATGTCGACTACATCACATAAGATATCTATTTTGTGTACAAAACAGGGAGTGTAACTTCTCGTCTCTACGACCCTTGGCACTGTAACTCTATTAGAAATGGCGATCTCGTCCTATCTAATAGATTCACATTACTGGCCTTTTGGATTATGCTGCTTCGTAGGGTAGATTTTCAACAGATCAAGCCTTGGAGCACAACATAAAAATGAGAAAACCATAGGTTTCGACCTATGCTTTAAATAAAAGATAAGGAATCAAGTTACTAGAACGAACCGTATTCTTTGAACTGCATTTGAACAGCACACATGTTGCAAAGTTACTCATGTGATTTTACCCACAGTTAGCACAGAAACATGGAGATAGTACTATCTACTTTTAATAGTTCAAAAATGAACTTGATCCCGTCCCTCCAAGTTCCATCGCTGGACATCACTGTGGAGTATGGACTACGGCTCAAAAATTATTAGGGTGGCTGGTGTCGTCCGAGAGAATTGGCTATTCACTGCTTCTTGATGCAGCACTTTGACGAAGCAAATTGTCTTTGGACTTCCTTGAAGTACCACTTCTACACATTATCTGTTGTGCACAGTAACTCTATTCGTTTGTCTCTTTCTATTACGTGCTTCATCGCTCAATGTGATTGACTGGATGGAATCGTTCGACCATCCAAACTGAGTCGATCGATCGAAATGGCGCGATGCGTCGCTTCTGATTCGTTAGAAGCATGACCGGCAATGAGAGCCGAGCGGTAGGACGGCATTTTGTTTATCGATTGTTGGAGTGCTAGGCGAGCTCCAAAACTCTTTGATTGATTGATGAGACGAAATTCAGCTTGTTTTGCACAAGGTCAACGGGACATCTTTTGAAGGGAACGGAAGTATGCATTTCTTTCAGCAACAGCAAGACCAAAACTTACATTTGACTGGAACAATGACAGAAGGTTCTAATGCGACCTATGCAGTGACCATAAATGTACTGACTGTAATCAATGGTTCCGTGTTGTGATAAGTAAACTGAAGATCACCGTAGCTATCTCATCCATAGTGGTAATTTGCAACGGTGCTCCTTGCCATACTGATTTGGACAGCATCTTTTTCGAAATTCCTTATCAAGGAGGGAAACTATCATGATTAGCACCATATTCACCTATGCCGAATCCCATTCAGAACGTCTAGAACGTAATGAAGGCGAGAGTGAAGCAGCAGTTGCGGGTCCACATTGATGCGTTGATAGGTGAAGATCTTGGTCAAATACTGAGCTCGCACGAATGGCGTATTCGTATTCTGGAACATACATTCTATTAAGTGATGAAGGACGTCACGGGGGAACAGTGTGCCCACTTTGTCCGCCACAGTGAACGAATCTGTATGCAAGCAGTGAATCGCAAAACATGCGAGTATTGTCTTAAACGTCAAGTCTACCTGTGAATGACGAAAGCCGTATTCAGGGCTAACTCTATACGACTGATTTTCTTATTCATGTATGTAAGTGGTTTTGTTGGGTGGAAAGTGCGAACTCGTTAACTAAAATTGTCATCATTTAATCGTAGAATAGAATTTTGAATAATTTAAAGGAGATGTGCAAAACGGCGAGGCAGTTTGACTTCTTTCTTAGTCATATCGATTATATGACACCAAATGCGATTGTCTTGTTTAAGCGTTTCTTTTGTCATTAGTCCCCAAGTACTCGGTAGCAGTTCTACTTTCTCCTGGACCTTGCCTGCTGCAGTGAGGTGAGATCTGACAAACCTTTTAGTCATTTTTTCTGTGAAGTATCAAACCATAACACAGTTCAATCAACCGCTGAGTTGCAACATTACTGTGGTCAACAACTGTGCATCATTCAATCGACAAATTTGAATCAAAACGTTCAATTTTCCCATACTTTATGCAATCCTTGAAGCAGACGTAATGTCCTATGTTTTACTTACTTTCGTTAAAAATAACACAAAACAGGGCTGTTACAGTTATTTGATCCAATATAGTATTCATACGTGACAAAATGATGCTCACATTAAATGAGCGAAAACTGCGAAAATTTTGGTTTATATTATCTTTATGCCAGTTATTTGTAATAACTATTTAACGTCACTATCTGTCAGCTGGATAAGAGTTGTCAGAAACTGAGTGTAAAACAGTCTCAAGTTAACGAACAAATATGAGGAGCATAAAACGAAGTCTAGCAAAACTGATTACCACGGCATCATTAAAACATCGATCGTCAATGATTACGATAACGCACCATGTAAGAGGAAGCAGTGGTTCAATTCAATTTGTAACTTGCAAGATGATTGAAAACAATAATTTTCGAAGACAATCGCTTGCGACTGGCTTCGATAAAGGAGCAAGCGCCCGACGAATTGGCATCATCGAAACAAATAGGTCAAGCACAGTGAAAATGAATCGTTTCGACGGATACAGAAATCCATTCTAATTACAAAATAGAGCGGTAAATTCGGCGGAGGTGAAGACGTTATCTGCCTCTCAAGCACATCAGTATAATTTGCACAATTTTTATCGGGGAAGTCTTTAATACTTCACAAATAATATTTTACAAAAGGCCTAACACAGTACAGTTTTAAATGACCTCCACGGTTGATATGATCAAACATCTCTGTCGCCCTCATGAGCGTTCTCGACCATCGTGCCAATTTTTGTTGTCATCCCAACTGCACGCTTACACTGTACTGTCTGGCTTTTTTGTCCGGTCCATTCCCTCTGACCTTGTTGTGACTGCCGCAACGGTCTATGAGCGCTGAACAGATGGTGAAAAAACGGTTAATAAGAACGTATTTGGGTATCGAAACAACCTTAGCAGGAATACGAGAAAAAACATGGGAATGCATTCTGGCGTGAAATGGTGTTTTCCGTACGTAAAGTTGGCATCAACAATTGTGGTGCCCTGGAATTAGGGTTATGTCAAAATAAATGTTTTTGTTGTAGGTTGTGTTGAATCACATACTCTTTTCGTTTATCTACTGAGTAAACAATCCTTGAGCAGTTCACATTCTTGGCTCAAAACACCTGTTGCAATAGAACTCGCTGAACTAGCAGCAACTTAACAACAAACCCCGATCCACAACCAACCTCGACAAAGTGGGAACAAAAGACCCATGGCAGTGAACACAATCGTAGTTTAATTTGCTTCAAGAGTACTATGTTAGATAACACCGAATACACCAGACATCTGGAGGGTGGAAAACATTGCGAATTTTTGTTTTAATTGCGGAGAGCTCTCTTGACTAACAGTTGCATCACAGCAGTCAGGACATACGACTGCTTCTAGTCACATCTCTCTGGATGGTGGACCCGGATATGTGAAGTGCTGTGGTCTACAAACGACTGTCAGGAAGAACTGGATTACCAGTTTCTTTCGACTATCGCAAACCTTCGACGTAAACGTGATGTGTTCAGCCTGGAGCCAGCTGCAAACCATTCCGATACCCACACCGTTTATTTTGTCAAGGCGTGTCGTTTCTCTCCTCTCGCATACACTTGCTTCATTTGCTAATCCAGGTCATCAGAAATGCTATGCTCACAAGCAAAAGTGATTGAGCGTTCAGGCACGATAATTTGATCGTGCCTAATGTGAGGTCAGTGGCGCAGTGTTCAACAAGCATGCCTCGTGAAAACGTGGCCGGGATTCTAACCCCAGTCTTGGCAGGGATATGCACTACTGATGAGCTTTAACAGTGAGGAAACTCGAGTCTAGTGCTTCTTTTCGACAGATGCTGGCCGAAAAGTCAATCTGAATGCGAAAGCTGCGGCCAAATGTGAGTGATGTTCAAGTTGAAATTAACCAAATCGCCGACTACTCATCAGCGATCAAACTAACGCTATCACTTCTGCGTCAGATTTGCGCACACACATGTGTGTATGTGTTCGTTTTCTCATCTTCTTCGGTCCAGTGTCCGATTTCAGCGACCAGGCATATTGTAAATACGAAATACGATCTACAATATGCGAAATATTGAGTAAAAATGTGAGGCGGTATGTTTGATTTCTCGACTAGGGTTGCTGTGGTCGACACATGCTTTACTTGATGTTCTGAAGAAAGCAGTATTTAATCGTGCCCAATGTAGCAGATATCTTGTTTATGTGAGTGGGCTGTTCGTAGAGATAGGAAACTCAATTGTAGGGTTATGATAGACTATTTGATGTTATAGCTATATAAGCGCTATCACAAAATGTTCTGCGAAATCAGTTGTCAGTTTCTCAGCTAACTTTGCCTTCAAGTGCGTACACACTTAGGCAGTGTTTGTTTACTACCTGGTTCGATTTTTTCTGAACCGTTTGTTCTGATCTCGCCTGCAACCTGGTAGCTTACGTGTTTGCCAATTTTGTGCATCTTGATAACTGGGGATGGTTTTATTGATTTGAATTTTTAGTATACAGGTTTTCTCCTTCACTTAACCTCCATTTACAAACTAGGATCGTTTTTTTCATGAATTTATGGTGGATAGGCAGTAATATTAGTGCAATAGTATTTCCACTAATGATCAAAGACCGACTAGGACTGGTAGGTTAGGTTCACCAGCTGAGTTAAACATCACATTTTTAGTCATCCGAAGAAATCACATATCAGTCAGATCACATCTTGTTATACATAAAAACGTATCAGTGGATAACACCATAAATCTGCCTCATATCTAACTTTACAATGTCCAGCCCCTTCTGTTTGTTAAAAGAAAATCGAAATGCTGTAACCTGAGTACAGCTAGCCTCAACTGTTGAATAAACATTGGCGGGAACTAAAGCGTAACCGAACTTGCCACACGCACACACACACGAGTTGCATGCCTATAACCTTTTTCGTTGTCCAACGGATGAAACCTGTTCACCTGTCGCTGCACGTCAGCCGGGTAAGGTAGGGTTTTCCGTAATTATGTAGAAGCGTTTGTTCACGTTTTATCACATCTCCCGATGAAAAATCAATACTTGCCGACCAATTCGGGATGACGTTGGCCTGGTCAAATTCATTCTCTGAACAGTTTGGTTTGTTCGAACTGCGGATTGTATTCAGTCGTAGTTAAACAGAATAAGCTTTTTCATGACAGATGATAATGTACTTTAAGTTGTGTAGGCAACAGGGTTCGATTTATAAATATGGCTTGTAAATATGTTGAAAAATGTTTCGGCAGTATGATCTATTCTTTTAATAGACAGGAATGAGTTAATTTTTATAAATTCAGGCTAATTTTCTGACCTGTAAAAATAGAGTGAAACTTCAAATAGGCTAGTATGTGAAATTACTTGGACAAACTTCGAATCAGTTTTTAGTTTCAGTTAACTTTCCAAAAACACTTGAACATTTCAGATCTGTTGGTCGAAAACCAATTGTCTGCTTTTATTAACAACGTGTGCGCACAAAATCTTCTTCGCGTACTCCAGAACCTGGAGTGTGGAGAAAAAACAAACCGTTCTGATCTGATGTTTAATTTCCAATATTAATTTGTTGCACCCATGTTTTGAAGTTTTCTGATGTTCGGTACGTATTCCGCTTTTGCAATATCCGTATGCAAACGCAAGTAAGTCGAGGAGTTGAATAACTGTCTTCTACTGGTGTATGTATATGGTTGCTGGTAAGTTACGCGGTGGATAAGCTGGAAGAGACCCGACTGCGAAAAGTTTGGCAGCTTCGATTAGACTTGAATAAGCATATCCGGAAGATGTAAGAGCCGCGCCGACTGGATCACAATTCCACAACGGAATTTTAAAAACGTCACACACTCAGTTACCCACCATCCCCAGCATGTCATAGAGTTTACCAAGTAAACCGGGGGTCGATCACTCACTAGAAACCATGAACGTCACCACTTAACATTAAACTACATTAATGATAAGTACTGCGGCAAATTTCACAACTTAATAGTCTAAGCGGCAGAAAAGCTGAGCTTCGGTTGAGGTCAAAATGGTGACAGAAACAGCATGCTCAAGAGCTGTATACTTTCGTTTGGCTTCGTGGCATTTGCATACTTCCACCGATTTCTGAAGAATTTTGATCAACCTTCAATACTGACGGCATGCGGACTTTCAGTCAGGTTTTCAGCATAAACGATGGTTTTTAATTTCATTTGGGGGTTTCCCCATTACAATCACATTGCCAGGAAAGTGTATAGAGCTGATTTAGAGGTTGGTAAATATAATCCGTTTCATTTGATTAGCTTATCACTTACTTTCTTCACTCTTATACTGTTGTGGCGTCTTTAAAAGCTTATCGACGACATCTATTCTGCACCTCAGAGGTTACTTGTTTTTGTTGATAAAGGAACACGTCGTACTTAACATTGTGGATGCCATGCAATTCATATCCCGGGAATTTTCCCAGTATAGGCGGATAACAGATGACTTTGAGTGATGAGGTGCACAAACCATCAACGAGTTACTGACGAACTAAGAAAGGTCATAACAACCTCACTAATTAAGTAAACACCACCCACCTCAAGTTCACTTCATACTACTAATGACCAATAAGAATGGAAGTTGGATCGACCTAAATACCCTTCTATGCTCACACTTTGAATCCACTAACGTTCTACGGTGTGACCAATGTTATTCTCGTGTGGACTCACCTGGATGCGACCACGGATAGTTTTAACTGTCACCAGAAAAGTGGGAAATAGTCGGTTCTACACTGACAATTCTCATCGGCATCACACAACAACATATACCGGGAATCACATTCACGTTCAGTAAGCAAGTGTCGAGTTATTAGTTCAGACAACTGCTCAGTGAACCGCAGCATCTTTAGGACTGGAGCGGCAGGACTGTTTGTAAGCTACTTTCCTCAACTGGCGCACTCCTTTTTTAAGTTCGTTTACCCACTTTCAATAAAAACCAGTTTAGCTACCGATTGTTGCTTCCGAAAATGTCTGACTATTTTCTTGTCCATGGTGGATTTCTTTTAGCATACAGATGAACCCCATGTAAGTGGTCAAGTTTGAACTGTGAGAGGGGCGTCATATCTGAGATGACAACATTTCCTTAGGATTTCAAAGTTGATATCGACTAGACAGCTAGCTTAACGATCCTTATTTGCAGAAAGATGATCTCAAACTAGTCAGTCTATTCAAAAACGAAAACGTTCATACTGAGTTGGTTGAAGAGTCACGACCTTCGAAACTTTTAATTGTATTTTCCTTGTTGTTTTTCACTAACATCTAAACTGACAGCTACCGGCTAGTGTACTGCTTGGTTTCCTTGCATATTGCTGCTATGAGTGCATGGATTTCAACAAGAAAACCTTACCTCAAGGGTTTTTATCCGCAACAGAAACCAGCAGCTGATTTTGAGTCTGGACGGACATGATCGTCACGTGATTTGTATGCACCCACAAGCGAAACGTCATTATGCCATTCCTTGGGACTTCCACTCACAAGAGCATTCTCAAGTATGTTCGTATTTAACAACTCTGCGGCTTAAACCGGTAATTCTTGTGTCACAGGATGAAGCTCTCTATTAATACTGGGATCCGAATAACACGGATCTCAGATAATATCACTTGTCAACTACATTAATCAGCACAACCTTGTCCCTAGTGGTAAGCACGGATCGATTTAGTCTAACGCGATGTAGCTAGGGCAAGGCGTATGAATACCACGTACAAAGATAAGAAATCCCCATGTTTTCCGCGTCACTGTGCTCTTCTGCCCGATAGAATGCGGGTGGCATCTTTGTTAAAATAACCGGCTGAGCACTGATTTCTAAAATCACGATAGAAACTAAGGTAAGGAAACTCTAACAGGACGTGAACATCCCATTCAATAGTCACATCCTACCCTTGTAAAATTTGTATTCATAGTCAGGTGACATTGATGGGTTGTGGTTATAGATCAGGAACCTACTGAAGCACACCGGATAGTGTTAATTTAGCTGGTCACAACAATTAACCTTGAAACTTGATCTTTTCATCATCCTCAATTGTTTTTTAGAAACCTCACTCAGATATCTGCTCGACTGGTCACAAATCGGACTTACGTAGACTTGTTAAGCAATAATCTTTTGAAGACTGAAGTTGCAGTGGACGAAAGCTATCCAGAAGTTCATCCAACAAACATTTAGAAATCGTCTGTTCGATTCAGTGAGTGAGGGAATGGTTTCGAGCGCTTCGGTATGACAGCAAGACTTTGGTTTTGAAGGTAGATTAACTTCTATAGGAGATCACCCTAGTAAATCCTAATTTTAGCTCATTCATTTACTTCTCTGCTCAATTTCACTACAGGTTGAAATAGACCAAGTTTGAAGTTTTTAAGCATCCGACGTAGTTTCCTCACTCAACTGGTAGAGCATTCGCCGCTTCTGGCCATGTTGTTCCTACCATTGGTTCGAATAAAGCCAAATTGCAGACTTTTCGCAATTGACTCTTTTCTAGATTAACTACAGAAATTACCTGAAGATATCTTGACAGAAACATTTCGTAGGTTCAACTTTCAGTCGTTTTTAATTTCTAATAGTCAAAATTCCTAACAGCTGAATGGTAAACAATTTGTAAAAGTTGGTCTACTCACCGACTTCAAAAAAATTCGAGATTGTGTAGAATCTGTCCGAAATAAACCAACCAAATCCTATTTGGACAGCAGAGATGTAGTTCACTTTGTGTTAGTTATTCAGGAAAGAAAATCAATTTTATGGAATCGTGAAGAATCGGAAGTGCTTGTCATCAACAAAAAAAACAAGCACTTCCTAAAAGAAGCTCTTCGTATTCAAAATTTTCCATTCACTAACGTACAAAGTGAATCCAAGAGACCAAGGTGAACTTCAACGTTTGATAATTGTTTGTTCATGTGGTGCAGCTTGTTTTCACCCTACATTTAATGCTACAAATGCTAGAGTTGAAAGGTGTGATATTAATGGCCGTAATAATCTCTGTAATCTCATATTTTAAATCATTGCACTTTCAGGCTGACTCTGCTACAAATCCATGTACGTTAGTTAGACCAGGATTGCCTACTTATTCCTTGGTAGAGCTATCAGCTGAGAAGATATATTAAAATCTGAGTCTCGACTTTGTGTGGTACATTTCTAACCTTCCAGATTCCTAAGCGCAAGTTTATTGGAAATAGGACCTTCCTCTTCGAATCCTCGAATACAGGTAAGTTACTTTTCCTCAGGCAGTTTAGTTCGCACAAATGAATGGTTTCTGTGTAGTCATCACCATAAACAGACTTTGATTTCGCAAGAACATTGCCTCCTTCCAAGTAGCTGTGAATATGCCTTTCCAGTAAGCTTCTTTATAAATTAGTTACTTCATAAGTGTCTGATCACAACCTTCACTAAGTTTGACGCAAAACGCTTCAAAGATAACCCAACTGTGAATTAATAATGTTGCTTTTCTGAGGCGCGGTGGTTGGTCAGTGTAGACAGCAGGATCACTTGCATAGGACATACTAAATTTCAGGCTAACATAGGATCCAAGTTAACACGGTTCTATAAAGTATGGTTGCATAAGTAGTACGTGGTGAATGGTGAAATATTGTTTGATTAACAGATTCCGTAGCTTCCGTTATTAAACATCTATTGCCCACGCTGTCACGTTCCAAGAGCATGAATCACCCGGAACCTGACAGCCAAATAAGGTTCTACACACTTCCTACAAATGCTCATAACATCTGAACCGATATAAGTAATTCACTCATTATGAACCAGACGGTAAAAATAGACTGCAACTGAGCTAAAACCTCCAAACCCTCGGATTATATCATTCGTATATTAGATTTCGGAAGTGAGGTCCATTGTTAAGCATACGAATTGTGAAACTGAACATGATCATCCGGCTAATTTGAATCAACAGACACCCACCAGTTATGTTGGCAAACTTACTGCGAGTGTAAACTAACTTGTCCATAAGCAAACAGGTAGGTTGTGATAGTTTCCGGTAATAATGTATACCTGCACCTAAAACAATCCCGCTCAGGCGATTGCTTCCAACAAAAACCATCTGATTTGTGCAGCACATTTTTTGGATAAGCTTAATCTGCATCACCCCAGTAGAACCTGTGTTGGTTACGTCATGAATACACACAGATTCAAGCGTTGGTAAAATCTTACCAAGGTATATTAAAAAAACACGCAGACTCTTCAAATAATTCAAGCATATGGAAGTCGCTCTGTATCTTCTGGTGTCGGTTTTTAATTGTTGTATGCTCTGATGGGCTGATTTGTTTGTTGACCCTGTTGTCATCCACCTTGGATAATGCATCAGTTTATGCAGTTGCACATGTAGACGTTCTAAAACAATTTTGTTAACAGAAATGAATCGCCGGCTACCTGTTCTTTACAAAACGCTGTTGCACAGAATCAGTTGCACATAACCATTCCCAGGTTTTTCTGTTTTGTAAACTCCCGTTCAATCTTGAGCAATTAACATCTTTTTAAGGCATACCTAATTTAAACGGTTTTAATTCAAACGGACAAACTTTATAGACCTCTAATACTATGCTTTCCGGTTTATAATTGTGCACTAGCAGTGGCTGTTTTGCAACATTTTCTACGTAGCTGTTGATGTCACACCATCCACTCTTCCACTCTATCGGGAATGCCTTATTGACGCGAAGCATGTGAAGTAGCTTCACTGAACGAATTCCTACAAATATGTCTGGTCTTCGTGCACAAAAATTCGATAACATCACTCATAGCTTTACGTCTCAAAGGTGGCTGTTGTTTTTACAGAAATGACTAAATTGTTCCTTCTCTGTGCTCCATCAATCATGATGTGTCTAGGTGTCAGAATGTTTCATTTTCGTAGTACAAGGTTATGATAATAGTACTTCCGTTTACTGTTACTTTCTGTTGGTAATTAAATGAGTTTCGGGCCTTCCGTCAAATATCTGGGTGCTATTTTATCGCAGAAGATTTTAGTACAGTGTAGGGGCTGTGTACCAGGAAACCTTATCTAAGTCATATTCTGACATTTATCGTTCACGCATTATAAGCATTCTTCCATATGGGTTGCACTGCTGATTGTTGAATTGCCCCACACTTCCTGAGAGTGAGATACTTCGACACACAGCCCCAGATGTATTAAGGCCCGTAAAATCTCGATCCGTTTTATTATTTTTGGGCGTTTTACTACCTGTGAAAAAAAATGTCAAGAGACTTTCTGGTTCTCCCAAAACTCTTTGCTCGAACAGTCCCAGTTCACTTTCGTTTCCTTACCAAACCAGGAAATACTGTCGTTTTGCATGTGGAGTAATTTCAGTATTGTTTTTTATTGGGGATTTTTATTGACTGACCGGTACACACGATCAAAGAGGCTTTCGGATGGACATTCTCATTGAGGTAACCTGCTCCCCTTTTAACTTTGTACTGATAACTATCGGCTGAACAAGGCGTTCCCTGGCCCACTTGACGCATATAATCTCATTGGCTTTTTTTAAATATGAAGTTGCACGTTGGTTTATACGTTCTAATCAATATCGATACTTACGGTTTCGTCAGGGAGTTCACAAACACCGGAACCAGCAAACCATAATTGATTGATGAGCTCAAACTTTACTGACGTCCGTTCGCTTGAGTGTACTATCTTACAATCACTACAACGTGTTAGTAATTAGCCCACCTTTAAAGAAACAAAATGATGTGATAAAAAATGATAAACAAACCAAATGATCACTGTTTTTTCTTACAAATACGGTTTTCACTGACTTAATGTTTGCGGGGTTGTGGTTAGAAATCTTTCCAATTTTCCAATAAAATTATGTGAAACGTTTAATTCCCCACAAAAACTCGCGAGAATTTAGCCCAGTGACCTGACTCGCTCATTTCAGGTGACGATCTAATTTAGTTCTGTGAATTTCTAAACAAGTGTTGTCTACAGGTTCTTCAGTTACTTTGCTTCATTGATCTTTGGAGTTGGATTGTTTTAGCAGTCCACTCTTATGAGTTGCATTGACGTAGTTTTGTGTTGGTTTTTCTTCGGCCCGAGGATTCCGTGAATCGGAATGAGTACCACTCGTGTCCTAATCCTGTTTGGTTTATAATGTGATCACCACAATTCTACAAACTTTATACGTGAATTGCGTATTATTGATGTACTGGTGTTGTTACATCGGATGGAATTCACGCAATCATTTGTTTGAAAGAAAGACACAGTGTAGGTTTAACCTTAGCGCTTCCTTTAAAGAAAAGTAAATTTGGTTGGAAGTGTTCAAAATCACACAGCTGATCCAAGTGCTTCAAGTCGAACACTGCTCGCATTTGATCGTTGCTACCGTAATTTCGCCACATCCATGAGTTGACATACTTGGGACGCTATTTTCCCTAATTCTAGGACCGATCCTCGTCTGAACGAAAAGTTGAATTCCGATCTTTACATCATCCATTTATACACTATTGTGACAAAAATCAATTGACAAAGCATAACCTTTATTGTTCAGCACGCTCGTCTCTACACCGCACGTCTGTTTGCGTTTGTAAACTGGAATCCCAATCCACAACGTAGCGGCAGTTTCCACTCATTCATCGTACGCATTTCTTTCCGATTTGCGTGTGTAGCTGATGCCTTCTGTCATAGGTTTTTGCATGACATTCCTCTTCCGTTGATTCGGTTTTGTTGAGCTACGGTTCCTTCTGTCACTCGTGTTGTCCGCAATCCAGTCACTTTGGACTTTGAACATAGCTTACCGCCAGGTTGAGATATCCCATCGAGGGTTGAAATGAACCCGCCTCTGATTCAGTTACCTATCACACAATGACCATTAATCCGTAAAGAGTGTTTCAGATAAAATTTACGGCTATCGATTAAAGATAAAGGCACCCTTCAAGAGAAAGGTTATTCAATAACCACAAGATTCTGGGATCATCAAAGGGTAACTTGTGTCTTAATCGTTCCTGTCACCTGTTTCTTCCCAAAAGCCGAAGTTTCCATCAAGCTGTGTCCCTCTGATTGATAACAGGAAAGTTGTCGGGCCACTGTTGAAGTTTGAACTCGTAGTACACGTGCTCGCCGCTCTTGGGACATTGTTAATTTCGCTTGTTTCTGACACTGTGTCCGATATGAACATCATGGTTGACATCCTCGGTGGTAGCTTGCAATCGGTTTACAAGTAATGATATGATGATCAAAACCGCTGAGACCGTTGAATTGCACTCTGCTAATTTGTTCAGATTCACGGTAGTATTGTGATAAAACTTCATGTTGAAAACTAAGATCGTTTGCTTGTGAGTTACGCAAAATAATACCGATATAATTGTTTTTTACATTTGTTTGGGCTGTCGTGAGTAAAATAAAGTCAGCTGTACAAACTAATTAGCTTCAAACATTCCGATTTTAGCTCAAGGTTTTTAGATGCACCGTGTATCTCACTTGATAGAGTGAAGGGATTATTGTAATTGTTGGGATAGTTTGGTCGGCCAAGCACAAATTTTATTCACTGTGACCAGTTGCATCTGCGGTGACAGAAAAACATCGTGACAAACACCTGAATAAGGAGTTTGTCAGCTTTTAAGAGTACTGGTGTTAGGAGCAAAAAGAATACAGTTGGGCCGTGCATATCACTTCATAAAATGTAGGCTCCCTCGTTAGGCTTGATGTAACAGGACGAGAATGGATTTCGTTCTTGTGTGAAAAAACAGTGTGCTAACACTAGTTTGATGATAAACTGAGATAATCGTTCAGAATATATGTCTAATGAGCCAGACTGCTAGAGCCGTTCTGATCATCAAAAGTGAACAGCAACGTGAACGATGCAGACAAAATGCATTTGTGTGACTGGTTTCGAAGCAACCTCTAACTGCATTGTTGTATGGAATCTACCTGAGTCTGTTAATGAACAAAATTGACTCATTGATCAAGTAGTGATTGTCTTATGGTTTACCCTGAACCGAAAGAGGAAAAACGGTGTTAATAGTACACTTGTTTTCGTCGATAATCAATTTACAGAACTTTCAGCCACCCCGATAATCGAGCAAGCAAACAGTAAGGGGGATGTGTGGCTTGAAGCGGAAGAGTGAACTGATGATAATTGACGCTTGACTTCTCCAACAGAACCTGACCTCATATTTTCTATACGATGAATGTCTAAGTAACACGTTCCAGGTGTCCACCGGAAGCCAGTGACTACTACGGTCATTCAGCTCAAATGCGTCGACCGAATCACCGTGGTAAATACTATACATCCGTATGATCCCAACACGAAATGCATTGTGTCACATCTATATGAAAGTCACAAAAGTTTTACCATTCGACTGATTAAGTTTCAGTCTTGAAAATCAGCTGTTGGTCCACTATTCGAAGGTATGGTACACACAAAAGCGTTGGCGCAATCAAATTACCAACATGTGACGCTGCTTTCAACTCACTTGATTAAACTAGCAAATTATACGCCTGTTACATTGATCACGACTTTGTGGACATGTAGATCAAGTTTGTAAAGATTTAGAATTTCTTCAAGTTCAGTGGAGTTTTACCCCTATCACCCTCCACTAATCTCAGACCAAATGACAGGATTCGTTCAATCGCTCTGAGTTCCAACCGGTTCATAAATGATTTTCCCGTCAGATTTCATCCAAATTAGTAACAAAACTGATACCACGGCAGTTACCAATGCACTCTTTGGTGGTGTCCAGTACACAAAAGTAAGGCCAGTACGTTTTTAATCAAGGTCAATAGAAAATTCTCATGCTTACCACTGTAAAGGGCTTTGATGTTTTATGTGGTCAAACAATGTGAATAAACAATAGGCTGTTAAATTTTGGCCTCCTAATTAACTCGACAAAGAGATATCAATATTTCTTTAACTATTTTCTACCACGTAACACACTGAGTTACAAGTTGGTAGTGACTGCTGTTAAACATTACAGAATTTATACTTTTTTGTAACCTAATATCACTCATTTGGGACTGTCTACCACAGACTAGAATGAGAATAGTTTTTCAAAAAACTCAAGATTTTGTACTATGTTCTATGATGTGGCAATCGATTGTTTGGGCTTATTTTTAGTAATGATCAATTTCAAAAGCATTTCTATGTTAAAAATATCGAACTAAATATTGTTTTGTTTTCTAGTGAAGTGTAAAAATCATTCATTCTTTTTTTGGTTTCATTTTTTCTTCTGCTATCACTTATTGTCATCTTTCCTGGAACACACTGGAGTTTCTTTACTCCTCAGAGTTGGTTGAATCCTTCGGAGCCATTTCCGGTCACACACTGTGTTCCCCATTGCTCTCATTTTTCGATCCATTCATTTGACAACTATGGGCGAAACTAAGAGAATTCGGCACTACAATTGCTTTTATGAACGAGATACACGTACAGTTATATTATTTCAGTGTGAAACATTTCTTCTCTACTTGATTGATTTAAGCAAGTCTAATGTACTGCCTCAAATCTTACGCTTGCCTGGATTTATTGCCGAGGAATTCCACTTAGTTTCTATTGTATAAACATTAACTTAACAAGGGTTGAGGATTTATATATGATGATTAAGTCGTGTTTGAGGTGAGTTCAGTAGAGCAGTGGTAAGCAAGGTTCCCTAATGAAAGTCTGTCCAGAGTTCTACCGTCGGCCATGGCAAGGATACACACGACTGATGAGCTCTGATGGGAAAGAAACTGAGGTCTAATGCCTCTTTCGAAAAGGAGTTGCCTGGCAAGTCTATCAGAATACGACACCTGCGATCAGTTGTGAGTGATATTTAATATACTCAAAGGAAAAATTGCCTACTACTCATTTGTAAATGTTAACTTGTTTGTGATTGTCCTTTTTCTCGGAGCCACCATGAGGCTTTGTCCTAGGTATGGAAAAAAAACCTGATTCACTGACATCACGCGTACACAGTGACATTGCAAATGGCTGTACTGAGATGTCACATACAGTCCAATGTAAAGATGTTGATGTTAAACTGAATCTGAATTCAAGTTTGATGGACTTACAACAACTTCGATGAAAATGATGTTAAAAAATTTGACAAATATCTTGCTTAGTGTCTTCTGGACGTTCCAAGTTAATTTGGCATTGCGGCAACCAGTTACAAACCGGGCTATCATTAAGATGAATTATAACGTATCGTTAACATTTCAGGTATATTAGAGGTCTTGGAGCATTGCGCAAACTAATATGGTTTGACTGGTTTTAGCAATAAATGAAAAAACACGAACCTCACGTGCTGGATCGTGAACGCTCTTTTAACGACATTTCACATTTGCTGTTAGATAGCAAAGTCAATAATATCGTCTATCTCTGATCATGGTTTCTCAGTGAACATTTTGTTAGTTACATTGTCACGTATTCTGAACAACTTCACTGGCATTCCATGGAGGAACTCATTTCTAATGTTACACGTTGAACAGCTTGACGGACATAGAAGCGTTGAAACCGTACTCAAAAGATGGACAAACCACTTAAACTAACTCACAGAATGCCATGTGAGTGTTAGCATCATGTTTTATATCGCCGTGCGTTTAACACCTAGTCCGTTTTGATTTGTATTAGTTAACCAAGTGTGAACTGGAAATGCTGGTCAGATAATGCACCAGTAATGAGTGGGTGGTGATTTGGTTGATTTTAATCGAGCATCATACACACTTAATCGTACCTTTTGTGTTCTACTAGACATTCTAACTAAACTCTAGGATCATTAGAATACACAGCCCACTGAACATGCAGCAACCTTGTTCCGACCCGAAAGAGCAGTCCCAAGTTGAGACGAGAAGGGGAATCATCGAAGCTACTTTTTCAATATTCATTAAGTGTAGTTTTGACCACACACACCTTTGAGTAATTTAACCACAGAACGAATATTTTAAAAAAACCACTCTGCACGGGAAAATGTTTCCTAGTTGCTAGTTTTCTTTGGCAAAATTATTCAGATGCTAGATAATCTGTTGTGATAGAATCGATAGCACTACTTTTACTCGTTATTAATCAACTGGAATTCTATCGGAAACTTTTAAACGATTCATAATCTCACACGCATTCAAAGATAATCCAGCCAACTAACAACCAATAGCTTTGCTTTTGATGATCATCGAGATAGGGGACAACATACTGAATGAGTCCCTCTCGGTCAAAGCATCAAAACTAAGGCCTATTATCAAGGGCGACATGACTTCCGAAAGGGATAATTATGTGCTACAAAGCGGGGGAATACTCATGAACTATGGAAGGCAAATATTGATGTGAGAGTTGCCACTGATATGATTTATCATGATTTCTTCAGAGGCTTTGATAAAGTTCATCATTTCGTCCTGATACACGAGTACAACCTTGATGAAAATCCACTGATCTGGATTCGGACTATGTCATTACAAGTTACTTCAATAACAGGATGAATGAACAGTTATTTGACCGGCTTCCTACCTACAGCAGCGTTGTGTGCAGATTAATCTTAAGAACTCAGCTGATCATTCTTCTTGTTCCTGAAGAACCCACCATTATCAGGTCATCGACACCAGCGAGTTACAGCGTCTGAAGGATGCGAGACTCCTATGGAACTTTTTGAATTCTTCAGACCAGTAGTATATGTAAGTAACTTGGAGTTTAGTGTCAAAATGCACAAAGTCGTGCACACTTCTCAACAAAGTTTTGCTGAATACTATCCGGGCTCCACCAAACTTATCTTGTAAGCGTACTACAGACCGTAGTGAGAGACAATCATGGCCTGTCTACGATATGTGCATCAGTGATTGAAAGAAGGAGATTACTTCGAACCTTGTAGGTCATGGAACCTTCTCTTCGTTGCATCCATAACTCACTCGATCCCGAAGATAAACATACCGGCCTAGTACATCCAAATTTAGAAATATTTTACACCTGTTGAAGGTGTCCATAGAGTGACCACTAAAAGGTTATGAGGCTGAGGAAAATGCCTTACGCGGAAAGATTGGCAGAGGTGGGCCATTTGTAAAAGCGATAAGGATACTCTAGAAGTTCCTCCACCAAACCCGCCATAGCCTGAACCAGATTTCCTCACGTTAATATTCGATTATGGATGAAAAAATTCACTTTGTAGACAGATCTGCTTCACAGTTAGGGTCTGTTTACAGTGAAACGTATCACCAGTCTTTAGATTCACCCATAAACCAGGTAGGAATGTCAGGACTTTTGTTCGACGAGTGTAAGTCTGAGACAGTCTTGACTCTAAGTTTCCTAGCAACACTCCTAGCCCACTACCACAGGCTCACGTGTTTTCAAAATGATGTTTCAGTGTATTCAATGTTCACTGCTTCAGTGGTTTCACTCAGGTATCGTTCTCGTCCCCTCTGTTGATTTTTCCATACCTAGATAGACCGTCCAGCGTATTTTTGTCACAGCCCTACACAAAAAAGGAACGCACAAAGAAATATGTACAGAAGTATAACCATATATCTATCAAAATTCTGCTCGTATCAACAGTCAGAGTCAACTAAAACATTCATCTGTTACCAGTTCATTTTACACATTTTCCAAGTTTCAATTCTCGATGCGCGACACAGATGCGGAGTGTATGCAACACTACTGAATAAATGAGTGTAGATTAACGTTTTAAGGACTCCTTAATCACAATTTCGTTCATATACTTCTTCACGCTTCCACTCTGTAAAATAAATTCTACAAAGCTATCTTACATTGCGATTATACCAAAGTCCACCTGTTCATATCATGCGTCACAAAGTTGCGTCAAGGAGCCAGGTATTCTTGATTCACGTGATGACCTGTTGCTATCAACTCTGATTGTTTGGTGGCGTGATATTGAATTGCTGAAGTGTGTTAGGCTTGTGTGATTACAGATCGTTAACTTGTTGAACCTTGTAGGTTATAACCAGCCCACGTTTTTGATTGAATTTTATAATCCAAACGTCATCTATTTTTCTATTATACATCTCCAATCCATAGTGTAGTGAGGATAGATGGTTGCACCATACTACTCACACCACTATTTAGTAGCCGCTTGGATCGAAATGAACGCGGGATAAATACGGGAGAGATATGGGAAGGATCGTTGGAAGGCAGAATGACATTTAATGACTTTCGCCAGATGATGCAACTGAGACATGGTGTCCAAAGTGACTGAAGCAGTAGTTCTACGTCTCAACTGGCGAAACAAACGGTAATACTGCTCGGTCACTAGGTCGGTCAGGGGGAGGTCCAGCCACTGCCCGAGAAACTGCTGACACTCAAGACTATTCCGGTGCCAACTTCGGAGAGGACGCTGCGACAGTTTTTCGGTCGCGTTGGGTTCCACAGCCGTTTCATCAAAAACTTCCATTACCTCGCGAGTCCCTAATACGAAATTCTGAGGAAGGATTGCCAATTTCATTGGTCACAGAAAGCCAATCAAGCGTTCGTCGAGATTCAACGATTGATGAAGAAAGGACAGCTGACCCTGAAATTGCCAGTGACTGGACAGAGCTTCGTTGTCACAACGGATGCGAGTGATGTAGGAGTTGGAGCGGTACTGAAACAGGAGGACGGTGTTGTGGAATACGCCAGTCCTGCACTGAGTCCTGCTGAACGAAACTGTTCAACGACAGGGAAGAAATGTTTGGCAATCGTATGGACCTTGAAAAAATGGAGGCCGTACTTCCTCGGCCGACGTATCCATGTGGAGACCGACCACAAGCCACCGGAGTGGATTAAATCTGCGAAGGACCACCGAGGAAGGCTGGCTCGTTGGGCATTATGACTCCAGAAGTGCGACTTCACAATTCGCCATGTGGCCGGGAAGGAAAACTGTGTGCCCTATTTGCTCTCCCGAACGCAACACCTGGATGAGGTCGACAAGGACGTGACCGGAGTTAACAGTATCGAACTGGAGAGTGACCCCGGAAAGTTACAAGCAGCACAGAGGATGGATATGGCGATCCGGGTGGTGATTGACCGACTGTTGTCGGGAGGACAACCGCCAGAGGACGAGGTGAATCCGGAATTGAAAGCTTTCAGAATGCACTGGTCCGATTTGCGGTTGAATAGTGCCGGAATTTTGATGCGCCAACTGCGGGAGGAAATAAACGTCCCGGTCATACCGGCGGAGTTGAAGGCGACAATTGTGAAAGAATTTCATCAGCTGGCTCATACGGGTTGTCATCGAACCTACGAAATGCTGAAGCAAAGGACATACTGTCTGGGAATGAAGAATGACGTTAACAATCATGTGCGGGCGTGCCAGCAATGTCAGTTAGTGAAGAGCACTAACCACCCCAGTGAGTATCCCACACAACCAATTCCGGTCAGTAAAATTGGAGAACTGTGGTCAGTTGATGTGATGGACCTCTTTCCAGTAACGACGTCCGGAAATCAATACATCGTAGTCATGACTGAACACTTCAAAAGGTGGATCGAAGCAGCCGCTATACCCGATCAGCGCACAAGCACGTTGTGCAGGGCAGTGATGGAGCATATCGTAGCGGATCACGGAATACCACGAAGCATATTGACTGATCAAGGCCCCTGCTTCGAAAGTGAGGAGTTTCGGAACTGTTTGGAGCGTTTGGGAGTCAAGAAAATACGCACAACTCCATATCATCCTCAATCAAACGGATTGACGGAGAGGAACAATCGCACAATCAAGGAATGGTTGGCTGCGAAAGGAGGAAGCTGGGAAGAAACGTTACCATTGATTCTGTTGGCCAACCGCTGTTCGCCGCAAGGGACAACGAAAAAGTCGCCATTCGAGCTAATGTATGGGCGCGTGCCACGATTGCCAGTCGATCAGGAGATTGGTTTATGGGGAGACCGACGGATGAGCGCGCGTGAATTAGCGAAAGCTCGGAGATCTGCCAACAGAAACTTGAAAAACACACAAAAAGCGTCTAAGGAGCAATCAACTGCGAGGTTATCGGGTCGAAGGGCTGTGTTTGAACCTGGTTCTAAGGTTAAATGCCGAGACCGGCGGAGCGCGGGGGTAACAGGACCCGGATCTATGAAGTTGCTGGCGAAGTGGAGGGGACCGTATGTAGTAGTTGAACGTGTATCTGATAGAGAACGATGAAAGTCAACATCGAGTGCACGGAAGCCAACTTTGTAAATGGTACTACACTCCCATCAGAAGAGAATGCACACCAGGTGTGTCAACAGCACCGAGGCCGGCACGCAAATCGTCGAGAGAACGAAGAGAACCTGAACGCCTTTTGTTACGACTGGAACAATCTTTGCCGGGGGAGGAGTGTAGTGAGGATAGACGGTCTCACCATGCTACTCACACCACTATTCAGTAGCCGCTTGGATCTAAATGACCGCGGGATAAATACGGGAGAGATATGGGAAGGATCGTTGGAAGGCAGAATGACATTTAATGACTTTCGCCAGATGATGCAACTGAGACATGGTGTCCAAAGTGACTGGAGCATCCTCAGAAGAGTGCGGTGTGCGAATGAGTGTTTTTGTTTCTAGTCCCGCTGAGATACTTAAGTGGTGTATTGGTTTCTCCATTAAGACAACCTCCGTGTCATCCGCCTTCTGGATTCACAACAATAGTGTTAACATCTAATACCTGGCTCCGTTAGGCGATACTCTCTTTGTTGATGAACAGTTACTTTGGCGTTTGTGTGATCTGTGTTAATTCACATATTTATCTGGTATATTCAATGTCTTCTTCCATATGCTAATGGGTTATGACTTTGCTTTCATTACTGTTTTGTTGCAGCGATGACTTTCTTTGCTGCAACTGGACTACTTCTAGACATTTCAATGACTCTCGCCAGTCCTCAAGGCCACCTTCTGTTTCTTATCGACCAATCAAACTGTCTGCTCATGTAATCACTAGCTTGCTGTTTAGTTAGCTCGCCCAAGTTTTGTTCCGCACTGATGTAACGGTTAAATTGTTTCCGATAAGTAATTCGTCTTATATACTCACCCTGCTTTTAGTTCGACTGTTGCATTGTTTTGAACAGCATTGGTTACACTGCTCGAGATTCATCTGACATCATTTGAAACTATGCTATACAGTACACATATGGTTTCCAAGAGAAGTCACAGTTGGGGACTGTCACTTTTGGCGTACATACTGCTGTTCCATTTAATTTCGTTTTAAATCACTGTTTTCACTACTTTCTTGAACATCCGATGTACAGAAGAGTTGAATTACCAGCCTCAGTCGAGCTATTCGAAGTTAACTAACTGTCCCATTATCATCGATCCATCTTGCGTGTTTGGCAGCAAGACGTGGAACGATTGACCGCGTGGTACCGATCGACTTCGATGTCGTACTGAATCGTTTCCATAGGTAAATTTAAGGTTCCCAACAGTAACCGTAAGCCAGTGTCAACTCACCGTCAGCATATCAAGGGATATATTGGTTATAAAATTATCATTATTGACTGCCATCCCAGGTCGTAAGCCATTATCAGAAAACCTTTAATACAAGGTATGAATGTTATATGTAACACGGCACACTAGTAGAAACGTTAGTTTCTCACTAGAAACAAGACTGGGAAACGTTTACTAAGATACCTGTAACGTCAACTGCGAGGAGACATGACCACTTTTACCTCTGTGAATTGTTGCTAGATGACAAGCCAAAGGTGGCGTACAAAACTTGCCAAAACTTGTCTTCATGCTTTCGTCTATCTCTAGTGGGAACTTGCATTTAATTTTGAGTGGTTCACCATTAAAGATGTGATACACCCCTGGAATGTCATTTGAGATAAAGTATGCCGTACGCGTACAACACAACATTAATTGCATTTAATCAACGACATGGTTTGAAACATTGAGTCTCTTTTAGCCATTTGAATAGAATAGTCAGAAGACACTAATTACGACATGAATTCATTTCGCCTACTGTCTTCAGTGGTAAACGTATAACTAGCGTGAAAACAAACCCAGCAAGTTTTAAATGAAACGATTAGAAGTAAAAATCAGGCTGGCTCGTGATTGGTACTCAAGGCTAAGCCCACGGCAAACAAAGGTTGACAGCCAGTTGTTTCTGTGCAAATAACACCAGCTTTCAACTCAGTACACCCAAATCTGTCTCAGTTACGACTGAATCTGAAGGTGAGAACAGTTTGCCTTTCGTGGACATCCTGGTTAGGCGCCGTTCAGACAGATCTATCGAACGTTCATTGTACCGTAAACCAACAAGGACAACACAATACATGAACATGAGCTTTGCTCCTATTGCGTACAAAAGGTTACTAGTACGTATACTGTTTTACAAAACATCAAGACTATGCTCCCAGGATAGGTTGCAAGATGAACCAACAGTTCTGTATGAAACGCTTCGTGCTAGCAGTTTCTCAGAAAACTTCATCCGGAAATGAAGTAAACATACTTCTGCAGAAAATGGACGGTGGAAGAACCTAAAAAGGCTGTCTTCACCAAATTCCTTCCCAAAGGTGATAGTTTGATAAGCACCTTTGGAAAGATTATTAGTACCGCGTTGAAACGGGTGTATAATGCAGCAAAGCTTGTTTTGCTCTCACAAACGACAAGATTATCTTGGTCCAAAAGCAAATCCCCATGTTTTCTACCGGCCATTGTAACTATCAGTTTTCCTGCAGTTACGGAAACATACACAGGTAGAACAGGGTCAACGAGCACACCCCAAAGTGGTTGACAGTTGCGCTGACTCACACGCCAATCAATGACGCTCAGCGAAGACAAAATGGCGCTTCATCTATTGCAAAACACGTATGGACCACGTTAAAGTGTCAGTATCGCATCCTCGTTTAAGACCTTGATGGATACGCACTGCCCAAAAATCATCTGTATAGTGAAGCATTGCTGATCAGCTGTCGACAGGTAAAACACAAACTAAGCAGGCTGCTTTAACAGGTCTTGAACGCAATCGTTCATGATCACGTCACCACCACCCTCTTATTTATGTGTGAGTTGTCGGCAAGCAGGTTGCTCTAACATGCAATGTAAAGGCTCATTCAGGCTACCGCTGTATTCAGACTTATGTGGAGCCCCTTGTTCTATGCAAACAGACGTTCAGCACCGATCCTTTGAGATCAAAGTTGGTATTAAGTGGCCCAAAATATCTGACATACGCCGTCTGCTTTTCCCAACGATCAGAATCATGGAAGATTTTCATCTTGTCATTCGTACACCTCTGTTTCTATTCTGGGATCACTCCATGATGAGATGGCTTTAATCTACATCTATACTAAGTGTCTCAGTGTGATGGACAGGCTACCAGAACTTCAGTCAGATGACATACTACAGATCTCCTCACATTATGGCAATTACGGAAACGTGTTTGGCACCGGAAACCACTGATAATCACTACTCTGTTTTGTGCGCTGACTCCCAAGACAGCGCATGAAAAATGTTACCGCTTGTTTCCTTCTAAACTTACTCCCACCTTTGGTAAACAATGGAAATTTCTCTCCTTTTGGCTGCAGGTCACATTTAATGGCTAAGACTCGCTGGTACTAAGAACCACCCACCTTGAGGATCTCATTTAGATGATACGGATGATACTGATACCCTTCAAGCTCACTTAGATAGATTTGCCTTAATTCAACACCTCTCTTATTTACTTGTGGTTAATTTAACCCCCCGAGTTCTACTTGAACTAGTACAAGGCAGGTTCCCGAAGAAATCTTCAGTGTAAAAACACCCTTGATAGTACAGCAAACAGCTTGGACTCAACCCAAACATATCCTTGTGACACTGTCCAAACTAAAATCCTCCTTGTTGGACCTCATAATCACTGACATTAGTCACTGTGTAGATCAACTAACTAGTTTACCCTTTCTCGAACGAAATGGAAATCGAATTCTGCTCTATGAATACGTTTGTTACCTGATCCAGCAACGTGACTCAAAGCTGTCGACTAGTACCTTGAGTCTGACCAACTAAGCGGGTCCGAGGAACTGATTCAGCACGTTTTCCTTCGCGAAAGCCAGGGTTGCTCCGTATTATGAACTGAGTATAGCTATGGTCCACGAGGTAGACATACTGTACATACACCTCAAAGCTTCTGAGAGCTCTTTACGCTGGTCTCTAGCATGCAGTATCCACCATCTTCGTGTCCGTAATACAACATCCCGGAAGATCTGATGACATCGAAGTTTTTATGAGTGTTCTCAATGAAACTAACTCAGAAATCTACCGCAATCCTCTTGGAGCACAATTCAGATTAGCGGAATTTGGAGCATAAAAGTAAGAACTTAATTTTTAGCTACGTGAACAATCGCACCAAAGCCCTCCCTCAACCCTCTTGCTGCATCAGGCGAACGCTGGGACTACCTCTGTAACAGATGAGATTCTCAATATATTTAGGGAACATCATAACGCTCTCTGTATTGCAATGACACCATCTGCATCCTGTCTACTGCCAAGAAAATTCCGGTAGGAATTTCGTTAAGCGGTGCAAATGAGTTAATTTTAAAGTCAAACTTTATCAGTTCGACAGATCGGAATCAGAACCACCGAAAAACATGAAAACAACGTTGTATGAGCTGACGAAACAATTTCATGAGTTGTTTAGGAACATTCTTTCTGAGCGTACCATCTCAGATGACTGGAAGAAGGCTAACGCAATTCCTATTCATAAACCACACGATAGTCACTCGCCTACCAGCCACTAACAGGATAATCTGACGTGTATCTTGTACAAGACACTAGAACGCCTGACTAGAGCAGTATTAATGCATCTTCCCAGCAGCAGCAGCAGCAGCAGCAGCACTGTAATTTCTCTGGATGAGCACGGAGTATAACCAAAGCTGTCATGTGTGACTAGCAAGTTTTTCTCTGTGAACAGCCTACTTGGGACCAAGGATCATCGCCTTAATTCAGAGGTCATCTCTACTTCTAAGTCGTTTGACCGAGTATCCCGAGATTAATTCTTATACAAGCTTAGGGTGTCTGACGTTCAGAGTGAGATTCACTGCTGGCTAGACTCGTTTCCGACCGATCAAACTTTTGGAGTTAGAGTTGATTTAGCCTCTTCTTCTTCTACATCTATCTCAGTGAGTGTGTCTCAAAGTTTGTTCCCCCGATATTCGCTGTTTCTAACTCATAGTAACTACCTTCCAGAACCAAGCTCCAGTAACTTCTTGATATATGCGTATGATCTTAAAACTAGGAATTCTCGTGCTAACAGCATACTTCATTTGTATCTCAGTGATGTCAAGCGATTGTCATAGGTGTGTCCTTCCATTACTTACAACAAACGCGCACGTATTTCGTTTGATGGAGATTCTGGAAACGTGGTCACAGTGCACATCCTGAAAGTTCTGGTGGTTGTCATAACGGACCTGAAGAAAAATCTAGGAAACTGGCTTCTGTCCCCATTCTTTTCTCGTCATCCTCCGAGTGTGCACTATTGGCGGCAATGTAAGTTTGCGTAATAATGAACCTGTCTGAGTGGATTCAGACTCAACTCCGAGTTACGTTCAGGCCGCCTGAAAAACGGAACGATTCCAAGGTCAGAATGACGGTTAAAAAACGGGATCTTATATTCCGCCGATTGAGACCTACCACTCAATACTTCTCCATCTTAAACATGGAGCAGCAGACCGTCAAATTACCAAACAATGAGCAGCAAAAACAATGAGGTAGTCCAATTTTTCTGGAAAACGACCGGGAATGTTCGAAAAATAGACTTTGAAAAGTGATTGAAACCAGATACTAGTGAGAAAGGTAATAACCGCTTTGATAAGAAAAGTTTGTGAAACCGGTAGATGTAGTTATTATCAACATAACAGTTGGGCGTAGACCAAAAGCGGGTTCTGGCGATCAGTCCAGACGTTTCGCCTATACTTAACATATAGGTGTTTACCAATAGTGATAGAAGACATACATCGCGAGATGTTAACAGTTCGTTTACTCTCTTCAGTCACGAAAGTAAAACATTAGAATATATGGGACATGCGGTTAGCAACACAATAAAAAACATTCAACCATTGGGTTTACATGAAACGAAGACTGTCGTCTGTTCCAGGGCAGACAAACTGCGTGAGTCAACAGGTTATGCACACACAAAGCCGGACGGTGAGTATTGATCAACATCGCCTCGGAGAAAGCGAGCAACTTGGGGTTCTTATTACGTAACAGAACTTGAGACGAGTTGGCCGGGTCAACAACGTGACCTGTTTCCATGGTGTGCTTTGTGATAGATGAGGTCGGATTTCGTCTCAGTCGTTCTGTTGCCAATGTCCGTTGCGTCATGGCGTGTATCAAACACCTAGGCATATGTTCAGCCATTCTTTGTCGTAGGCCTCGATCTGTTCTACCGATATAGATGTCAGCGCAACTGCAAGTAACCTGATGGATTACATGTGAGACAGAACATTTCGGTAGGTCACGACTACGAATAAGCTGAGTGAGAGAATGTGCGAGTAAGAGCAGACTGTAACTTTTGACTTACGTCGGCTGTGATATGATCGTCTTTGAAGGGTAGGTTCAAAAAGACCTGCATCTTGGGAACCGTACTCATGACAGACTTTGTCAGTCTATTCTGGCTGTGAACATCGATGAAATTCTCCGGGTATCCGTTTGCAAGCAGTACCTTTCTTAATTTTGCCTCTTCTCCTTGTAAGCAATCGTCGGTGCATATCTCCCGGGCTCTATGAAACAAGGTTTGTACCAGGCCTCTTTTGTAAGTAATGGGCGCAAAAGAAGAGAACTGCAAATACTGACCGCTCCAAGTGGCTTTGTGGTGCACTGAGCGTTGTCTTCTATCGCTATTGGTGAACTGGATCAAGGGAACCCAGTGTTTTAAATTTCTCAAACGAAGACTCCCCGCGCATACAACGAGGGCGTTAGACAGATTGCTTACATAACCACCCTCACGATCAAACTGATTACAGACTGGAAAGCTGTGGGATAGCGCGATGGAAACCAGTTCTTTCAATAATTATGGGTCGTTGCTGTCACTGTCCATAGGTGTCGAACAATAGGTTTAGCAAGACCTCGATCTTTTGCGACCATGTCTGTATTTTGTGCCAAACCGAAGTCTCTATTTGGAAAACTGAACCCATAGTATAAGAGAGAGAGAGAGATGTGAGCACCACCTATTCAAAAAGGAGTCGAAGGAATCGATTACGTTCTGAAAATACTTAAAAGGTTTCAACGTTTATGTTGACACTACTGTGCACCTTAACTAATTTTAAGCCCGTACATTACCGAGAGATTTATCAATACAGATGAGATCACTTGGTTACAGCATATGAATTCTCATTTCTTAGCATTTTAGTCCTCATAAATAAGCTGATTAATGGAAGTTTTAAACTCTGCAAACGAGTTGAACACAGGCCACAAGCCACACTATGCGCCTACAAGAACGCAATCGTCACACTGTAGCTACGTGCACCAAAAGTCTTCCCGAAACCCAACGGTGGCGTGATAAAGATATCGTCAACATCTCTAACCTATAAACGACTGAGATTTTATGAATCCCTTTTGCTGGCGTCTTGGCTAGCAAGTAAGTTTGCCGACCACCAATAGAGGTATTGTTCGTGACCCCAAGAATATACCTGAAATCTAGCACGTCGTGTTTCGAAAAATAGAAAGGTTTCTCGTTAACAAGTCACTTGGTTCTGATTTTAGGTCTGCAGTACTATTGCAAAAATGCATGGGAAACTCGGCGTGAAAAGTGCGTCGGTTATTTCTAAACAGTAAAAACCGTCCAAAGGGTTAAAAAGCCCACTTCACATATTCATTTTCAAGGATGGTGATCTCAACTAGCCCGTGAAATACAGGCCGATCGTTTTATCAACCGTGGTCTTAAAAGTCTCGGGAACTTTAGTCAAAAACTAACTGTGACCTCAAGTTCCACATCTATGTTACCACTGAACAAGCATGGCTGGTAAGTTCCTGGGCACCGCTAGACTTTAACCACACAGAAAGATTGTGAATGACAGACAACACTAGTGGAACAGAAATGCTTCTTAATTCTATTGTCAGTTTGCATCGCTGAGCCACAACACATCGGCTTCTTTTGAACAGATCTAAATATAAAATGATACAAACTGGTCAGCTGTGGTCCTTGTTTGCCGACCTTCCAAATGAACTCCAATAATTTCCCAACTGACTATTGATAACAAAAGGACGCTAACTTAACAGCATAGGAACTCGGGAACAGACAGCTTCCTCCTGAGGTTTAACTCAACGGTACGCCCTCGATCTGAAGCAAATACTCAAGTGTGTCGACTTTTACTTACGACAGATGTTCAGTTGACTGGATAGATACAACAAGAAGTAACAAAACATGTTTCCTTGCACATTACAACTTCATAATCGGAGATGGTTACAAAAGCGAGATCAATCCTCAGTGTGCTTTTGGCATGTTAATCCAGACTTTGAGACAATTTCTTTTGCTTCGTGTGAGTAGCCGTCTTCATGGTCACTGACGATGAGTCACCTAAAGTACGAACAACCTTCTATCAACGTTGGAGTGTTTCCAATCTGGAACACCATACTTGAATCTGTCGGGGCATTGCCACCAATGAATAACTATGAAAATATTTGATACACATCCCCGTGATGCTATTCCAAGCCTGCAATCAGCAGCAGGGTAAGACCACCAACGCTTATGTTAACAAGTCAAAGTGCGGTCGTTTCACGTTTCATCTCCTGGTCCGTCTCACATTCATGGTCTACGTGTAGCGAGAAGGCGTCCAACAAAGCACAATCTTTCTTGTCCAAATCGCTAGTCACATGCAACGCGCGCTCTCTCGTTTGTGAGTCGTAATTCCAACCCGCNCCGAGCGTTCGAAAACTCGCACCTCCGACCTGACAATCCACCACATACGTATTCCCACTATCTCGGCCCTAATTTGCTTCATGTTTCCACGAGCAATTTTGAAACGAAAATCTGCTTGTTTATTTGTTTGTTTTCAACTCGTTTTCATGCCTGTTAAGCAAGCATCGCAATTCTTCCTGAGCTGCCAAGATTCCAGTGGTTTTTTCGGGTGGAATGGCGTTCATTTTCATTGGAGCTCATCGATATGTGTGTAAATGATTAGTTCCATCCGCTCTTCCTTGAAAATTCTTGTCTAATAATTGACGAAGCAGTTACAGAGTTACAAAGGCGTGCCCAATAGTGCTTTATGGTTCTACAGACAGACGAGCTCGTAATACGTTTTGATCAATATTTGATCGAATAAGCAATAATTACAAATCAGTTCCTGTTAATATACCTAAACTAATTAGTGGTACACAAAACAACCCGGAAGAATTGGCTAATCATTGGTACCTATATTGAATATGGAACAGTTAATGAGTTAGCGCTATTTGAGTCTTAGAGAGAAAAGTGGTTATCGTACGGTAATCAGAAAGAAACCGTAGAAAATAATGACAAGACCAACGGAGGTCGAATTCCATTTGACCCCTTCGAACCCTTAGGGTAGATAGGCGATGTCATGCTGGAATTTACTGACGACACGAAGTTGAATAGAAATTGCGAGAACGTCAAGTGGTATGGGAGATTTGATAATTTGGAGAAGACCCAATTGCGAACAATCCTGTTTGGGCGCTTAATCTGCTGGATCATTTGATGAACTCCATATGCCACAGTAAGTTTGGTTGGTACCTAAATCCAAATGTGAAACTTCTGAACTTTCGATGTAGCTTCTTAGCTCAACTTTCAAAGCACTAGCCACGTCTTAGCATGCCGTTTGTGTCGTTAGTTTAAATCCATCTTAAGTCCGCATCTTTCGCACATGGGTTTCCTCTAGATTGTCACATCCCCCACACTACTTGTCCGTAAAAAACTAACAATCTCGTCGCAATCTGTAAAATGTGGTGACTGGGCTAATGTGTAAACAAAGTATCAGTGTACAAAACCACAAACAGTTGTGTTGACCAAACGATCGATAGACGTTGAAATGACAGAAGTGAGTAGACCTTGAGTTTATCAGATCAGTAAGTAAATAATATAAGCCGATAATTCTTATAGCAGTTGTCAGTAAAAAGGAAAAGGAAGAACATTAGAAAACAGAAAAATCCTTAAACTTGTAAATACGTTGCTGATAAGTGGATGGAAAGAGCTTGAACTATCTTTAAGCAAGTGACGTCGACAGAGTAAAACCGACGATGGCGTAAAGGACTACCTAAACAGCGTCTAACTGATCCGGTAAGATTACGGGATGAATATACTCCCTGTCCGTCGGGAGTTACCGTTTCTTTTCCATGGCGTGAATACCTGATAATTTTAGAAGGAGCCCAAATGCAAAAATTCTGGGTTTTGGCTCGATTCGAACCAGACAGAAGACAACACGCCCAGATGTGACAAGAGCTCTACCAGGTGAACTATGAACCCACGCCGGAAGTTCAGAAGTTTCACAGTTGGACCCAGTTGCCCACCAAGCCAAATGTTTCATACGGAGTCCACCAAAGGATCCAGCAGAGAAACTGCTCAAGCAGGATTTCTCTCAGTTCACGCTAGAATCCACTGATGCCACCAAGGTTTTCACAATTACACCTAGTTTAAATTATTGAATATGTCATACTACTATCAGTAACACATTTTAAATGCAGATATAACGAGAGCGAAACTTGAGCGTAATGCTTCTTTTCGAAACTGACTGACTACAGAGTCAACTGGACGTGACAGGTGAACTTAACATAAGAATCCTTGATTCGATAACACTTATGAGTAGCACAAAATGTATATAGAACCAAAATGCTGTACTACTCACCAGATGATTTCAATGTTACTGAACTTTCAATAGAAGAGAACCTAATCCGGAACCATGTAGTTCACGCTTTCTATGCTACTGGTCACTAACGCGTAATTGCAAGGAACTCTTGGTGACCAGTGACAATGCTGGATTTCTTAAGACAAACTAAACATCGAAAGTAAAGTTTAGCGTGCAAATTCGTCAGAGCAGAAAGAAGACATATTACGATATGTGTACATTTCGTTTACTCTCATCAGTTAGAAACGTAAGACCTGCCACTAATATACATCATACCGGTAAGCACAAACAGGGGTTATACAAACACACAAACACATCTGGTCTTGTGTAATCATGACCATGGCAACCCGATTGGTTGCCGCAAACACTTTCGTGCCCATAACATCAGCCGGTAAGTTCGGATGAGCATCGCTTCACAAAAAGCCAATAACTTTGGGTTTCGATTACGCAACAGTATCTTGAACAAGTTTAATGGGCCAATGTGATGACCTGTTGCTATCAGGTGTTTAACGATCGATGGCATTAAAGTTCGAGCCGTCAGTGAGCTAAGTTGAGGTGCGTCACCAGTTGGTTCAACCACTTCGGTATGTGTTCGGCGACACGCTGTGATAGTTGTCGAGCTGTTCTGCCCATGTAAACTTCACTGCAACTGTAAGTGAACTGGTATACAACATGAGAGACAGAACAGTTAGGCAAAATACTTTCGCGATTGCGGAGAACTGGTCTTCTTGTGGTTTGAAATAAGCGCAAGTGTGCAACCGCATACGTTCGAGCCACAGCAGAATTTAATTTGTGCTATATGTCGTTCGCTAGATGGTCAGCTTTGAATGAAAAGAATAGAGAAACATCCATCTTTTGGGCCGTGAGTATGGGCTCAATGCTCTTCTCCACGGTATTGTGTGCCCCGATGAATTTATCGGGGTATCCATTTGCTAGTAAAGTTTGTCTCAGCAATTCCTGTTCTTTCCGCATTGTGTCCGGCGTAAAAGCACGCTTAGCCATATGAAACAATTTCTTAACCCATTTTTGCGCAATTTTTTAGTATTCTGTATTTGATGACTGACTACTCAAACTGTACGTTATGGCTAACCAACAGAGCGTACGCATTTGAAAGTTTCTGGTTTTCTCGTAACGTTGAAATTGTGTGATTGACGCTTAACTCCACTTTAACTATCACACTGTGATATGAATGGCGTTTAACCAACATTCACCCTCACACGTAGGTCGCATATCTCGGATATTTTAAAACATTGTGATTGAAGTGGCTGAGTTAAAAGAACAGAACTGTTCAACAATAATATGGAATGCCAGTCACGTCCCAATAAACAGAGTGATACGTTTGTAGGCAAAAGATGTAATTTTCGGCAGCTGCTGACAAGTAGTGTGGGGGTTTGTTCATATACATTGTTTATCATCAAGTCTGCCAAGCTACTTTTTAGTAATACAATTTCTATGCTCGACAGTGGCGTTAATGGTTTCCAGCTTGAACTGTTCGAGAAATCCTGCCGGGGAATTCGATCCCCTGAAGTAATTGGCGGATTCCATATGAGGTAGTGGGACGAGCATGTAACAGAGTCCAAATGTGAAATTTCCGAGCTCCTGGTACGTCTTCGTTGCACAGCTGTTGCCGCGTTTGAGCATGTTTGTCGCTGGTTCGAATCCAGACAAAGCCCTCAGTTCACAATTGGGTCTTACCTAACTCATTCTCGAATGACTGCAAGTTTCACGTTCCTGTTAACACTTCAACCAGCCTTTCTTTTAAAACGGCTGGATATGTCTGTGAGATTGTAAAAGCTATGATCAGTTGTAAGTGATCCTCAACTTATAGTTACACTCATATCAACATCTTTCTTTTTGAACACACGAAGTCTCAACTAACCTTTTGCTCGATATTCGTGAGAAAAACTTTTCAATCACGCAAATTGCAATCACCGATTCCTCATCTTACACATGAAAAAGTGGACCACGTGAAGCGTGATGTAGACTTTTGGACAAGCACCATGAATTTCGTTCAACCAAATTTTAATACCGTCAGATTTTGATGAAAAAGATTTTGTGCCAACTTTTTTCCATTTGCAGCTAACTGCGACTGTTAGTGCAGCGAACCAAACTGTTCTCCACTTAACATTCACTAACAAACCGTACAAAATACATGTCCTGTTTTGACAATCGGTTGTCTTCGTTTTTATACTATAAAAAGGTACGAGAAATTCAGCCAAAGTAGAGTGTTAACTTACACTTGAAAGCTTTTAGAGAAAAACTGTTGCTGTTTAGCAGTCCAATCAAAAGTGATAACCGGGTCCAGCGATTTTTTCGTGACAGTACAAGTCAGTACATTAAATTTGAATGCCAAGTCCTACGGTTGTAACTTGTGCAATGTCCTACGTGCACGTAAACAGATAACGGAATAACGGTCAGTGGAACAGCGTATAATGGAACGACAGATAACGGTAATTAACAACGGTCTACGGAATATGCACGACTAGTTCGAAACTTCCTGGCCAACCCAACCACCCGAGACTAACGCATGAACATAGAGAGAAGACTGGCCTCCAGATAGAGCTCCCTTATGTCACTCAATCCGAAGACAACACGGTCACAAACCAGATCGTATTTAAACGGTTTGTGACCAATAGGAAGGCAAACTCAAAGGCGGACCAAATGATGAGCCGAATAGTACAGTGATGCACGTAGGGGGGATGTACGCATGTGAGCGTTTAGGTGCGTAGGTGGGGTGCCAGAGATTTGGCACAAAGATTGAAGGACGAAGTGGCGCATGAACGTGCCAACTATGAAGGTCACACACAAGTGTACTTTGTTAGTTTTTGGCACACAGTATTTTCGGGCAATTGGCGACCACCCCGACACCTACTGATACGTTTAATGACTGGTGATAATAGGACAGCTATTGATCCGCTCTGGGCAACGTGAAAACGTCAACCTTATGCAAAAGCGGATGTCACTAAGCGTTAAAATATGTCAACTTCATCGTGCTTAGTATAAAGCTAGTGCCATAGTGACCAACACGGTTTTCCTATCTCAATGTGACCGGAACTCCGTTCGGGCTATTATAAGGGTAAATATCGCTGATGAGGTCCAACGTGGGAATGCTCGAGTTCAGTACTTATTTTGAAAGCAGACCCCTGGAGAGTATACTTGGTTGAAAACTGCGTGATCGTTTGTGAATGATCTTCAATTTATGTCGACGAACTCTCAGTTTACCGGTAAACGACGTGATAGGCTGTAGTGTCCACACTACCTAGTTGAATTTTGTCATTCATTTTTGGACGTTCTTGTGTACACCTTTTTGTTAACTACATCTGTACACTTGTTTGAAAGCATCACCACCATTATCATCATTATCATCATCATCATCATCATCTTTGAATTTGACTGACAACAAGAATAAACGAGAGTTACCGCACTCTGTCCCTGTCTTCTTCTTTTGTGTAGTTTTCGAGTTGGTGAAGTAATTGTACGGTGGAATATTTTAGCCCCGCGTATTTGCTGATCTGCCAACGTTCAGAGTTCGTCATACCATGCCGCATGTGGAATAATCTATCGGACTTCGTCCGAGTCTACTATCTGGCGCTATCCTTCTCTCGTGCGGTAGCCCATTCCATTCAACGGACCTCGATTTGTCAGTGATTAGTTCCACCTTTTATTGATACATCTTCCGTTTTATTTGTAAGCATACGTTTTGCACCTATCCGTTACAGTTACAGCTCTTCTGTGATGTTACTATATTTTGATCATTTTCACCATTTGATTGACTAGACCATCACAAGACAAATTATGGCACGGTAAACGCGGAACTAGTTACCAAGGTGATGTGAAAAACAATGGAGGGTTACTATCCGCACCAGCATTTTATGACCACGCTGACTAAGTTTGTGCAGCCAGATTAACGTATTCCTAACTCGCCCAGAGAACAAGAATAAAGACCGTCTGAGCTTTAGATCACTATGTAAATGACATCATTGTGTGTCTCACGTACTTGATCACATGTCAAGCCATGAGCGAGGACAGGACTCATCGCTCTAAGCCAACCACTCTCAAGGTCAACGCGTGTACAATCGATAACGCTCTCTGCCCATGTGTTGAGTGTTAAGGCCTCCAGCACAGAAAACAAGGACAAAAATCAGCAACGGTAACTATGCCTTCTCTCGATTTGAGGTACTCATTGAGTGACTTAAGGGGTGTCTTCTCGCTACGTAGTGGATTAACATATCGTGGTCACTATTCTACCTAAAATGTCACAGACTGATGTAATGCAATCATTTTTAACGTCAGAATCATTTTTAGTGCTGTGATCCGCCAATTCATTACAGGACCACTTGTAGTTTGCAACATCTTCGTTACTGTCCAACTAAAAATGTGTACATTTCGTCAAAATGAATGGAACACTAGCGTTCACTGAGAATGTTTGTATTAACTAGTTCAGGAAACTAGTTCAAAACATAATCGCATGACCACTCAGTACCACCGGCGGTCTCAGTGTTCAAAGAAATTTTATGATCTTTTTATTATGTTCTGCGGATCACTAAGTGGTTTGCAGTAGAAGAATGACGATAAATATTGCTACTCAACCTTGAGTTTAATGAGTGCGATTCATCAACTAAAGGATACAGATGGCCGGTAACCAATGTGTTACTATAGTGACTTCAATAGTGCCCCAGGGAATATAGCTCTCAAGAAAAATGGTATACCCACAGTAATGTTTACCTGAGTGAAAAATAAATGATTGAATGACAGAACTAATTTGTATGTTCGACAACAAATTCGTATCGCATCTCACATCGTATTAGGCAATAGCTAGATAAGGATAATTGAAAACTTCAGAGAAACGAAACAAGACCGAATTCAGCACCGGTTACTGTTAAACTGGTCAGTACATTTTACTCCAGAGTTTGTGTTCGCACATCTTCACCACACTGACCTGGGAGCTTGAAAACGTACCGGCTGAGAACTAGAAAAAATGGACAGGTGATGTGGTGGTAAATGAACGAAGATTGATCGTACAATATTCCTATAGACGGGGTAGTGGGTAGGACGGAACGGGGTAGGTAACTATACTATAAACCCCAGCGGCACATTAAGAAGGAGAGTTTGATTTTCAAGTCAAGAAGAAAAGGGCGCAATTCACTTGGATTCTAGTGGGTTCACTATTGGAGAAGGTGCAGCAAATCGAACCTCACAAACTGATAAGATTAAAACCGAGGTAGATAAGCGTCAACTGGTCAGGACAGTTATCGGGTGTTAGGAGGAGTCTGTTTGTGAGAGGCTGTAAATTTGACGATCAGTGTGATCATATTTCTAATTTAATCCACAGAATTACTGAAATCAACACCCTGGAGAGTAATGGCCCGCATGCCAATCAAAACTAAACATGTATCTCTCGATAGCAATCAACAATATAAATTTTTAGATGAGACCCAACTGTGAAAAGTCAGGGCTTCGGCTGGATTCGAACCAACGACAGACACAGTATTCCTCAACGTGGCAAGCGCTCTACCAGCCGAGTTCCTGGTGTGGCTCCGTAGTTCAGCTAGTAGAGCGCTTGCCACGTTGAGGCATACTGTGTCTGTCGTTGGTTCGAATCCAACCGGAGCCCTGATTTTTCACAGTTGGGTCTCATCTAAAAAAATAAATCTGCCACACTACTCATTAGTAAAACAATATAAATCTTGTTATTTATATGCTAAAATGGTAATAATTTTCTAATGAAATGGAATTCACTTGCGTTGTACGTTGCACCCATTTTTCAATTCTTTGACTGCACACCGTGAGTCTGTGAAGCCAGCACTTAGTATAAGTTGCTTTTATACATGATAATTTTCATTAGATGTGTGGAAAACACAGCTGAACTATGATTGCGGATGAACAAAAACAGATATAAACATGTGTTGTAGAGTTGACAGTACGTTGCGTAACATTCTTGCTCTTACTGAATCGGCACAGTGTGTTATATGGGTTAGTGGCACACTGAGTTACACTCACCCACCCGTTCAGAGCAGAGTAGCAAACCAAAGTTGAAAGTATTTTGGCAAAATGGCATTAACCCGAATTTAGCTGGCGTCCACTACATCAAAGTGACTAGAACGACCTATCTGGTTGTAGTGATCGACATCACATCATACACTATGTGTTTGTACGCATATTGTTGTGTGAAGTCAACAAGCTGAGTGTTTCACATTTGTGACCGATGAGAATATGGTAATGTTATATCAAAACGCATGTTACCTTTCTGTTCGTATGAAGATATACAACGGTTCGCAGGTTGGTACAGGAGGGGAAGAGGTCTTTGCTTGTGTGTTCTTGTCTCTAAGCTGATTGGTGAGAAATTATATCGGACGGTTTATAGTTATGAATAAAAAGTGGGCGAAACCATGTGATAAGAAAATTCAATGAAGTTGCTGGCTGCACTCATTTTAGCAACGAACACTGATATCCACAGTTGATGATGTGTAAGACTGATTTGGTATAGCGGTTAGGAAATTTGTAGTGCACGTCGTCTCTCACATTTGTATCGCTCGTGTTGTGAACCGAGAAGGCGGACGGCATAGAACATGTTTATTTGGGGAAACCAATACAATACTTATGCGTCTCAACGGGACTACGAACAGAATCACTCACTTGCACACCACACGCATCTGAGGATGACCCAGTCGCTTTGGACACCATGTCTCAGTTCCGTCATGTGGCGAAAGCCATTCCACGTGATGCTCCCCTTCAATGATCCTTCCCGTATCTCTCCCGTGTTTTTCCCGCGATCATTTTGATCCATGCTGTTATTGAATAATGGTGTAAGTAGTATGGTGCGACCGTCTATCCTCACTACACTAGTCTAAAACTGTCAGCTGATTCAGCCTTAACCACACAACTGGGCAATGCGTTCCAGTGCGAACAACCCTCTAACTGTCAGGCAGTTTCGTTCATAAAATAAACTGCTTGTTCCAAAACTTACTTTCGACGATTGACGTCTCAAACCTTCATTGTTATTTAGTAGTAGGTAAGAATAAAGTCTCTCTTGAGACGTCTGTAATTCGTTAAAAAAATGACATAACCCGGACAGCCTTTCCGGAGAGAGGGCTATCCCAAGCTCCGTAATTCTTCTGGTGGCCCGTCTCTGAGCAATTTTAATAAGTGTTTCATCTTTCTTAAGATGAAGACGACGGACCTGTATGCTCGTTGCCAGATGTGTACAGATCGTAAATGTGGACGTAGTGAGAAACACTTCATGGTGGTACGTTCCACTAATTCTCCTTAGGAAGTTCGGAGTTATTTGTGGTTTATAAGCCATAGCAACACAATCTGTGGGCAAACCCAAATGGTCTGCTGCTATAGTCACTAGGTCTCTTTCGCATGCTGACACGAGCAGCTTTGTGTCGCCAAGCGATTATTCAGTACAACTGTGATGACGAACGTGCACGCCTTTACATTTGTTGATATTGGACGGTAAGTTATTCTCTATGGATCACTGGTTGGGGCAGTTCAAATCGTCTTGTAAGTAGACCACATCTTCCGGGTACACTAGAACTTAGCAGAGCATTGTGCAATCAGCGTGGAGCAACATCGACGATTTACCATACTGGATAGTTCAAGAATGACATGAATGAATGATATAGGTCCTAGGTTGTTCCTTGCGGACAACTAACAGAGTGGCCGTCCATTCCCCCTTGATGTTGAGCATACGTTCTGCCTGATAATCCTGTAGCCAGGTGAATAAGCGCTCATCATGTCCATAACTATTCGGTTTCCGCAGCAAGATGAAATGATCGGCCGCATCAAAGGCTTTGGAAAAGGCAGGATAAACCCCGTCTACAACCTTCGTCCAAATATCACGAGCAGCCAGCAGATTCATGAAGCATGAATATCCCTTAAGGAAGCCACATTTCTCCCTGAAAAATAGCTGAAGGTCTCCAACTTTAACTCGAAGAGAGTTACTTAACAGGCTATCCATTACCTCAGAGACCACTGAAAACAGCTCTATTGGTCGATTGTTTGTTGGGTTGTCTCTCCGCCCGCATCTGAAGGTAGGTGTGGCTGTGAACTGTTTCCAGGTTTCTGGTGAACGGTCGGTTGATAAGGATCGAATGAAAAGTGCTGTAAGTAACCTTCAAAGATTCTGCATCCTACAAGAGCATTCTCGACAGTTCATTACTATTTCCAACATCCTGCCTGCAAACTCGCCTTTTGATTAGGATCTCGTTGTAATGTCTGGACTTTTGCCTGGTCTATTTTTCGATCTGGTGTTTTTAGTAGTCGCAAATCCTATAAACATGAAAGAGTTTGTGACCATGTTGCTTTCGATCTGAGCGACGTAATATAGTTTTGTCTGATGGCTCGTCTTTTTATCGTCTTTAGGCGGTAGCCTTTGGTGGCTGCGTCAGCTGAGTAGTTCCGAGTTAATCGTGTATACTCCATCGTCCACTGTTCATTTCTGTTATCCGTCGTTCCGTTATCCACCGTGCAGCTAACCGTTGTCCTACTATCCGTTATAGTCAACTTACACGCCCATAGACCGTAGATCTAGTTACAACAACGCCATTTACTTTTTTAATCGCATTTCCAATGAGGCTGATTACTTAATGAACTGGAAAACCACTTATCTCAACGTGTTACAAGTAACCTTGGAAGGATTAAACATAGATGCGAAGCTTTCATTCCCCTTTTTATTGAGGGCATATGTGCAAAATTGCCACCTGGTCAAAACCCCGGAAATGTCTTATTTGATACAAGACCATTGGATATTATGACAATCAACCAGGCAAAAATCCTGATGCTCGTCTAAATTATCTTCTCGCTATTATCCTAAAACGAAAACAAAATATTTCCAGCTTTTGATTTCACATAAAATTTCTCGGACAGACAACAGCCTTCAGAAAATTTATGGGTCAATGAATGAACCTCCAATGACAGCCTACCCGGTAATGTACACTGGTTTCTCAGTAACTGTGCTTAGAACAAGGCTGACAAACTAATCTTGAGCTGATGGAATGCTTCATACATGTCAAAACTGACATCGTTCATTTCTACTAATCTGACTTTCGAAGCCATGCTAATGACTTGCTTCATGAGCGAAACACCCCAAGAGTAGTTGTGGTGCGGATTTTCAGCCCAGCGGCTGACGGGGTCATCATGAAGCCTCAAGAAGTCCAACGCAGGACCACCCTGAACAGTAAAACTTAGCAGTTAGCATTGGTTCTGTTTCCGACAGGCATGAATCCTCACAGGTGTAACTCCGAATCAGCGGTTAATAAATACTCGGCAATTTCCATCCACTGATGAGTAGTTGAAAGTTAATGGTGCTGTTTTGAAAACCCAAAGAGAATCCAAAGCGACAACGCCTATGCCGAACGAAACTTATTCACTGAGACAGAGTGAAGACCGAGAGCAAAATGGCTACTTTTGATCGTATTCCGATTGGTTAGGTAGTTCTTCTGTGATTGATAATAACTTGGATTTTATGACCAATATCAATTCTGAGCCTCAGTGTTGAGCTACAAAACCGACGTTTTTGATCAAGTGATAGATACTAACTGATTAGGAAAAGAGAGCCAAGCGAATTGAAGCTGATGATAGACGGTGGGTGAAACAGTTACTGCTATTAGTGTCACTGCGCCCTATGTTCTGTCTTCATCACACCGACGCAAACTAACTGGCTGAGGTTCGATCACTTGAGCTCTGTCCGTCATACGTCCATTTAACCGTCCGACCAGGATGGATTAAGCCGGGTGAGAGTTGACTATAGGTGAAACTGCAATGGGCGCAGAACCCAAACGTCAATTCTCATTGTTTGGTGAACAGTCAACAAAAAAGCGAATCCAAAAAATATTCTCATTGTTAAAATGTGACCAGACAATTAAAACAATTATGGAAGATTGGATAAGATTGGAAAGAGCCAAATAGATGCTGAAGAAAAGAAATGTTCTTCATTCATTCACATGATGAGCAGGAGGTGTCGATACAGAAAGTGTAAACATCTTGTGCTACATCTTCCTTTATACTGGTTTCTCCAAAAGGCATAAAAAAGAGCTCTCGCATGGAAGCCTTCTGTTGCAGAGTACATATTCGGACTACAGAAATGGATTATGGTCGGCCGAGACAGGAACAAACGAGCGTCTCCAATCATCGCGTGGTCTCCAACGCTCTTGCAATGCAGTATCTTCGTTTGCACATTCTAATATTCCAAGAACGATCGTCAGTGGCAGATGCGAGTGCAACCGTATCAATTGTGATACACCTAGACACATATCGAGGCAAGGTCGGTGATCGGATTACAGTACTCCGTGTAGGTGGAGTCCGTTATAAGACCACGTATACAGTATGAAAATTACCTTTCACTAGAGCCATGAGGTAAGCTCTGTTACGATTTATACAGTGCAAAGGGATCTCTACAACAGTAATTAATGTAGACATTGGCTGCACACTAATAAACACACTGAAGGCCGACATAATTATGTCAACAGAAGTGGTCATTTGTGGCAATAACACTTGTCACACAAGGTTAAAAGGTGCCGTTTCCAGTGATATTTATCAAGAAGGGCAGATATTACGGTCAGCAATATATGCATCTATGTTGAATCTCACTGAGACCGTTTGGAATATGGTGAAAGAGGTCGTGAAACAAAAGTTGTGAATCCAGTTTGATGTACTGCTAAGTGTGAATCCTGACCTAGTACTGAGCCAGTGGGAAAAGCGCACGCGTAATCTGGAACAAGTAGTACATGGTGTTGTCAAGGATGCTACAGGAGGACAACCGGTCCAATTTTTCATCTATACATAGATTCTGTATGCAGGCAATGGGAGCACTGAAATTTAGAACCAGTGACTGGAACAACGAACTCCGACTTCGCTTTTACAATTGATATCTGGAGGGGAATTTGCATTGTGGCGGCCTACGTGCCAAAATGGAAGCAAATTTTACAGCATCGCGTAAGTTGAACAGACTAAAGATTCACTGAGAATCGGACACAATCGAATGAGGCTCATAACGAACACAAACCCTGCGTTATGCTTGTCTGATAGCAAGCTGCTGGTTTCTTAAACCCTACAATCGTTTTGGCTCCGGCGATGATTGTTTCCGTCCTTCAGCTTCGTACTCTACAACTTCACTTGTCCTCTAGCTGCTTTGTTTCATACTTCAACCCATGCTGTTGAATTTTCATATTCGTCTAATCATGGACAGCAGTTTTGGTAACAAACGATAACTCTTATGTTATGCAATTTACGTTAATGCTTCTGATCGAAATCAGTACTGAAACACCTGTTGTATGCGCGTCAAGGCCGCCTGTGTGCTGCACACGTGCCAAGGCTCGAAGTGTGTTCTGATTGGTCGCGGCCTCAACGACCAACGGCTCACTCGTCCATGCACTTTAAAGTGACCCGATTGCTTGTAAATGCGACAATACGTGATGCATTCCTACTGAGTGTTCACACACCGCTACCAAAGACGGACTAAGCTCGTTTCAGCTTGCTAGGTCGCGCCTCTATCAGGGTTCGAAATGTTCAACCTCAAGATATCACTCTACGACCGAGTTCGTTTTTGCTTTAATTCATTAGGTAGAGACGGTAAAAAACGGATGATCGAACCGATAGCCCCTCGAGCTATAAGAGAAAACCCTTAGCCACTAGGTGGACTATCACAATTTTATAGATCCAATTAAGGACGAACCAGGTCGTAGGATAACCGTCTAAGGATGGGCATGATAGAACAAGACTTAATTCTAGACCGCTTGCGATACTGAGTTTTCAGTTTGCCAATAAAGTCAATGTTTCACTCGCAACACAGCAGACAAAGAAGATACCGTTTCTTTCTAATACCAATTACGATTACATGTATGTCCATTAATCATGCGATTTTACCATTAGAGTGAGCGGCAAACCAACCTGCTTTCTGTTGATTTTCTCCACGTTTGCCCACGCTACCTGTATACCATCTCGACCGAAGTACTCAGTACCCCTAGATGCCTTTTCAGCTACGGAGTGAGATATTGTGTTTACCCTCCGTTGAACTCTGAGAAATTACCGGATGCCTACTGAGAAACTGTTAGATCTAAATTGTCAGGCAGTGTTTTCGGCCTCCTTGAGGCCGTTTGGCCGGATGTCAATGTTTTCACTACGAGGCTTTATAACCCACTGGTACACCCAATCACTCATTTCATTGCACATATGCATATGTTTGTATGTAGAATCCCAATTCTACTGCATCTGAGCACTTGCACTAGGGGCTCTATTTCCTCATTCAACTGTAAGGCTTTCAGTAAATTTTAATTTACTGGTCACCAGAAAGCGGACTATGTTTTTCCCACTTGCTTTTCACAACTGGGCAAACGATTTACACTTTAAGTCTTAATGTCATGTTTGTTCAACTGGCTACAATCGAGATGACTTGTTCGCAAACACATTTTCATTGTGGTGTCGATGTGGCTACAATACTTAGAAAGAAAATCGACAAAACTACACACAAGGTCCTAATCGTGCTCTGCACTGTTACGGTTAAATTTGAACGGCTGACAATGACTGGTCATTCGTTTTACCACACACTGTGCCTGGGTAAAGCTACATTAATATTACTGAATTGTCTATTGCAGGTGGACTGCTAGTATGAGTTCGTTCTTCGAACAACTCCTTTTTTTCAAAAACTGTGTCATGGAACTGACCACGATTTGAACAAATACGAAACACCAGGGTGGGAGTGATACAACAGAGAAGTTGCACAGTTAAATAAGTGGTCAATTATGGAGCAAAAGAAGTGGCCTCTTGACATCGCATCTTCTGATCAAATCCATACTGCTGGGTAAACGTGATCGCTGTACAAGAAGGCGCCGAGCAACACCGCTTCAATCGAGACTCGGTTAGACCTTCGGATGATTCTTTCAAGTTTCAAGAACCACTACCAATAACTATGCTTGAAATGCAAACACAGTGGATATCACTAGAAGTTCGTATCCTCATGGAGACTGGGATTTTAATCTCGATCCTTGTTATCTCCAAACTGAAGTGCCCCTATGTATGATTCGACCCAATCGTTAGACATCCATTCTGATCTACTAACACATGAGCAGTGCGTCAGTGTGTAACGACCCAGTGTCTTGCACCAAACCGGATGGCTCGGTCGCAGCCATTCATTCGCCCAACATCATGTCAGCACCCACTGTGCCTCCAATGTCTCAAACACACACGCATTCTTCTGCTAACACTTAAGGCTACAGATCGATAACCTGCGCTTCACTGGCTAGCGCGTGATCTTACACTTCTGTTCCAGTCTGTATGCATAGTCTCGGCTATCCAACTCCCATCTCCAATCTCTCAAGGGATAGTGAGTCTTTTTCTGTCACCATGGTGGTTATCAACCCCACATACACGACACACGTGCTCATCCGCCGTTATCTCTATGCCCGTCAACCTATAATCATGAGGCAAACATACGACAGATGGCAGACGCATTAATCCACATAATTTTCCACGCCGCGTCCCGCACGACGGACGCTTCAACAACGCACCCGGCCAACGGCGTGAACTACACGATCCCACAGCCACAAGTCGCAACAACGTGTTCTTGCTCCTTCATTAACGACAAACCGTGTACATCTGAGCATTGTTATACGTACGTTTACCAACCCGGGCATTAGGTTATTCCATATGTGAGCCTCCCTTGTTTGTCTACTCCTAATCATTGGTACAAGTATACACTAGTTTTTTAATTATACAGATCAATTCTCAACTGTCTACTCTTTTGTTCCAAGTAGTCAGTGTTAAGCCATAGTTATTTATATATAGCTAACACACCTACGTGACAAGTTGACCAAATGTTACGTGGGAATACGGAGAAACAGATACTATCTATGAATCACTCAGTGAGGTGCAAGTCTTGAAGTGATTCTCAAAACAGCATTACATTCGCTAACATCACGTACGTATACAAGTTTGTTAAGTGCAAGAGTAAACGATTAGTCTACATAAAACGCGGCATCTTCCAATTTTAGCCGAGTGAACTTAGTCAACAAAATGACTAAACTGCTTAGCAGGGTTAATCACAGGTGAGCAAGGTTGCTCAAAACCAAAACACCAACATGTACATGGACAATCCTAATTGAAGTAAAGCATTGGCTTACTCAACAGACTGTCACCGATGGCTTAAATACCGCGTAAACTGTAAGTTTAGCCACCGGATACGTTACCGTCAGTTGTAGTCGCCATGTAAAAATTCAGAAATGCTTACTTCTGGTTGCAGGCAGTATATGCCTGGAGGTGAACACAAATTCAGCTAGCAGTAAACAAGAGTGAACAGCTAGACAATGCCTTTAATACAAAATTTTATGAACTAATCCTCCGGTTACTTCCGATCACAATGGAATGAGCTGCAAACAATCCATCAGGTATGCCTTTGTGGTTAGAGACAATGGGTTGGAAATCGGCAGTAGGCAACCGGTCAATTTTCACTACTCTATCGGAGAATGCTGTGTATCAATAAATTAAGGTGCTCAGAAAAAACGATGTAGCAAACAAACTCTTTTTCGGTTATTCATCATCCAGCCGAATACGTAACTGGTACGACCACGATTTCCACTGAGCTGTCGTTCCTAAACACAGTATTCCTTGCAGAGTCGCTACCCGGAATGATTTGTAGACAAGACTATGCAATGTTGGAGGAAAAATGACAAGATGCTCTGGTAGAAAGGAAAGCAGTGTACATCTCGTTGCCAATGAAAGGTGACACGCTTGATGAAACAATCACTAGTAGACTTAATACTATCGTCAACCAAACATTCTACGCTGCCAAATTACGCGTCTACTTCAACTCTACTCCAGCTTTGTGTCTATGGTTAAAGGATAAAGTGCCCCTTTCTGCGGCTCCTTTTGTGAATATGTATTTGCTTTTTCCTGTAGTTAGCACGACTAGGCGCTTGTCTGAACCTATCCGTGAGCATCATCCATCTGATGAAGTGTTTGACCTCAACTTTTCGTTTCGTCTTGACAACAATGTTTCACATAAATGTTATGTATTTCGCCTAATGATGAATAAGCGAAAACGAGCTTGTTCGTCAAACCTTTTTCTCTGATGGCAATTCTGGGGATTGAGGTCAACAGGTGAACCAGTTCACTACGAACTGCATGCGTCCACAACTGAATTACTTTCGAACGAACGTTCGATCATTTCTAGAGTTATACCAATCCATATGCAATCGGGAGTCGCTCGACAGATGTTGGTCAAACTGATAGATGTCAAACAAATCAGAAAATGACTGATTACTAATCAACCATCCGTCATATTACGTGTGGAAAGTGCAACCATATCAAAAAGTTCACATTTCAATCGGAACCTTGGTTTACGCAGTCTCTTGTCTGTTTAGGATGAAACTTAAATGTGAACTGGGTGCCATTTCAATGCGATTTACAACCTATTGTTCATTACGCCTTCATAATCCCTCCCTATGCATTTGGTTTCTTGCTTTTACTCATCAGCTTGTCGAAACCTCCTGTGTGAAAAGAGTAATATGCAGCTTTTCGTATAGTCCATTACATTCAGATGTGCTTTGCAGACTATTTATTTGCGTGGTCCGTCTAGACCACAGTGGTTCCCCTAGACTGACTCACCACATTGTCCCCGTGGTTTCTTAGGGACAGTATTATTAAGTTCCCTGCATTCCCATACTCCTTACGTGGATATCAGAAATTGGACTATTGATAAACCAGTATCATACCCACCATAACCCCGTATAAGTCTGCATCCGCGCTCAATGATCAAGGGGACGTTGAGCTTGTTTTATGAACATAGACTTACCGACAACGGACCGAAATTCGGCGAACAGAATTCCGCGACCCAACAGTCATAAATTTCAGTTGTTCTGATCGCCGGTCACCAGTTGGACGACCGAGCGAAGAATTTGCACCACAAACTGAACACCAATGAGGATTATCCTGGTCTTCTTGACAAATTTCGGCCAGAGTACAGTTCCTTTTGCATTCAAGTATTCAGTAATAATTTGAATGTGGAATTCAACCCGCTAGCATTTTATAATAAGGCCATTTTTTCTTCAACTTTCCTATGATCCCAGTAATTAAGGAATGAAATGCGAATCATCAGAGGACAATTATGCAAACTATCCAGGTGTTCGCAATGTACTCCAACAACATGATCTAACATTACATTATGTTCCGATACACTGTCACAAGAAAACCGGTCAAGCTCCCCGATGACTATGACTGAGTCTGGAGTTTACTTCAACCAGTTTGCGCAATCGGCGCGAATTCGAACGGATTTACATTCATCTTCTGATGTTGTAAAATAAGTTCATTAAGTCGGACAGAAAGGCGTCAATGGTGGGCAGTTCATTTTTGAACGAATTGGACCATTTCCAAAGATCGTCTGTGAGTATCAAAAGTGATGAGTCGCCACATGCCCCACTCGTTAAAAACAATCACCTCAACGACGGACTGTGTGTATTGGTGCGTACGGCAGTAACGCTCGGAAATTATTGTGTTCGTTAGTGGTAACAGTATAAATCTAGATAGCTTAACTGTAAAAAGCAACCAGCTAGGTTGTAGGAAGTCAGTAATGTTATTTGACCCGTTTCAACCATAACCTCCGAAATAAAGTTCAGAAGTATGTTGACAATGCATTGTAGTAGAGAATTAACGACCTCTCCATGGTTTTCCTAACAACATACCTCCTTTAAGCATGATGATGAAGTTGTACTACCTTCCCATGCCTTATTTAATTGTTCCAGGGTTCGTTACCCTTTGTATATACCATGTATTTGATATAGCTTCAAAGAAAAAAGTCATGCAGGCCAAGCCATAGGGACCTTGATAGACGCGTAACGGTTTTGTTCCTTGTCGATTCATCTACCACTAACAACCTCATCCAGACAAGCACGTGAAGTATGTTACAGCACCGTCTGTTTGCAATCATCTAACATTGCAATCATCTAATTGCAAAAGCTGATAAGGCGATTAGTGAGCTACAGTAATGTCAGTTACACTGGTAACGTTACTATCAAAGAATGACTAAATTACTCCTTATGTTAGGATGACAACTCAGATCACGAATTTAAGATCGTATTTGAGCTGGAACGAAACGGTGAATGTCAACAATACCCCCATTTCCCAACTGCCTTATTGAGATTGAATGTTTGCCTATCAGTACATGCGACCCAGTAGATCATTCGATGAAAGATTTCTTCAGGTTTGGGTTGTTCAACCATAGTTACTTCAAGTGAGCTTCCTGATAAAGGGGAAAACGACATTTTCGGGGAATATTGGGATCACCCTCAAGTCGAACGCCGAACACAACTTATCACAGTTGTACGAACGGTCTCAGTTAATAAATAAGACCGTCAGACCAACTTGCTTTTCCTGATGTGACAGTTACCGTTTAATGCGGTTTTCCATGGCTAACATGGCTAACAACTGAGTCATCCAACCCTAACGGATGAAGCGGAGATCTACATATCGATTCGAATTTTCACATCACCACCACAACCACCCTCTTAGTACAGGCGTGCGAGCACTCACTCACGTAGTAAGCACAGCGTCTTCCGACCATAGGACAGACACTCCGGATATGCGATGGGCATGACGCACACGAGATGATGAACACGAGTCGAAGGTCGTGTATTACGCATGCGCATATGATCACTCTCACGAGAATGCACAAGCAATGTATGCGAGAAGCCAGGAGAGCTTTGCGGCTTCTACTGTTTAGAAAAACTGGAAGGGCTGAAGACTCTATCCCGTGAATACTCATCGTGTCCAAGTCAGGACATTCCCATCAGCAAAGAATTGCCGAAAACAGATATTCAGCTTCCTACTCCAGTTCGGCGAGCCTTCTAGTATCCTAAATGTAATTGAGATGAACTATTGATACATAGTGCAGCAGATTTGATAATCTGTAAGAGACATAGTTGCGCGAAATCCGATTCTCGGCTGGATTCAAACCAGAGATGGAAATAGCATGCCAGATGCGACAAGCGCGATCTGCCACCTGAGTTACGAGGCGACGTCGGCAGCTTAGAACTGGCTGGTGCATTAAAGCACTCCTTAAAAGCGTAGTCCTGAAGTTCATTTTGAACAGCTTACGACAATGAGTTTCTCATCACAAATATGCTCCCATGCAGATATTTTCAATTTCTGGACAGTGTTAGGAATTGTAGCGCGGGATCAGGCGAACAGGGCTCGTGTTCGAAAAAATCGACTACATAGGCGAACGAGAGATCTATCACAGGTTTCAACATATGCGCAGGACAGCTGCCACTATTCAGGAATTAGACTCAGTCCGGTGCTGGGATGACTCACAACGCGATCAAGATTCTTCCAGGGGACACACTTTAATATCACAAGCAGCAGTTACAGTATGACTTTCTTCCAAGACCAAAATGGAGGTTGTTTCCTGGAGAGTAAACAACCGCTTGAGTCCTGTTGATCCACTCGGGTGGACCATCGTACGTGTTCATACAGATCGCACCGCTAAATTCAAACTAGGAGAAGCAAGTAGACGAGGTGTGGAGAAAATTTCCGTCAATATCAGCATGGCGCCGTTTCTCATTTTCGGACAGGGAATGGAGACCCACAGAGTATACGTCATGTTGCATTTACAAGCAATGGTTAGCGGAGCTGGCAGTAGATGATTCTCCGATCACCCATCACAGCTTCCCCAAAAGTGGTCACGTTTTTCTAAGCAACAGCAGCCTTAAACGTCCTTCATACGTGGCATCCATCAAATCGAAGGCTCCAGTCTCACTGGAGCGTAGCTACTGGAACGTAACCGCTGCGTAATGTTCTCGGTACTGGAAAATCTGAAGGCTTTTATTCTATGGTTGAAGCTGTACACAGGAAAGTATCGCTAGTCAAACGTTATGCACACCAGATGCAGTCGCAGCTTGCGGATGGTCTTAGTTTTTATCGAGCTCGGATCATACGGAAACTGTTCAAAGGTTCGGCAATGACTCGAACAGGCCACCTTTCACGTAAAACGTTAAAAACAAAACTAGTTACGAAATCAGAAGACCGGCTTTTGCAAGATGGTAGTACCATTCCGTATGTTATCGTCAGCTGTTACACATAACAGCGGTGAAAGTCAAAAATGTTCACGCGAATCAAGTTCATATAACAAGTCAATGTATCCACTAGTCTGTTACTGGTCGAAACCATGGCAGACGGAGGTTCAAGGTCAACAGAGAGGACTGGCCTGCTGCGCATGACAGGCAGCGTCTCAAGTGACTTAAGAATGGCAGGCTTGTAGTTACGCAACACACGGAAAGCGTTTGTGGGGTCAAGCATATGACCGGTCTCCAGCACGTGTCTGGTGATCGGAGAAGCCGATTTGCGTTGTTTGGTTGGGTCGCGTCGGGTCACGCCACATATCAAGTCTTCGGTATGTATTTTTGGGCATATATATTTCAGCATGTTTCCTCATTCTAAGGCTCAGGGATCGATCAGCTCTGCCAATACAGCTGAGGTGACGTTTACATTGGCATTGATTCCTATGTTCAAATTCGTAACTGGGGAATGGTATTTTATCAAACGAGTTACACAACACAGCTCTCCACGTATCTGAACGGTTTGCGGGTGATAATCCGGACAGGCGTTGCGATGAGTAGGGACAGTGGCACAATGACCGTCAAACGGATCTGTTTAAAAACAGAGCACACTATACCCAGCAGCTCTGATCACTCCTCCTGTCATTACCTTTCGCTGTTGGGTAGGGCAAAACGGGTAACTTTCGTTTTAGAAATAGACTACTTGTTTATTCAGTTCCGTTATGAACTCCTGAAATGCAGTAGCACTATCCGCGGCTTCCAATTGCAAGCTGCTCGTAAAGTAACCAAAACAGTGTCATGAGGATGTGCAACCCTCAAAATGGTCGGTCGTGACGTTCACTACTTGTTACTGGGTTACTGTGCCCTCGGATGAGACGACCGCCTCTGCTGTCCGCTTCCCTGTATTCAGAAGGCCTAGTGTAATCTTGCTCCACAGTGGTTTATGAAGACTTCGACGTGTAGACGTACTCAACCGGAACACATCATCTTACCTATCCAGTTCACCACTTCACATGATATGCACCCGCCGAAGCACGCTTTCGGACAGCCAGTCATCCCCCACTAGATGCACGATGAACTGTTGTGTCTCAAATGAAGGTATTTTTAATAACTCTGTGTCGAACTACTTTGCTAAAGCATACGGGAGTACGGCTCAAAATCACACGACGAGGGGTAGAAGTAGCATCGTGCAGTGAATAGTGTGAGCAACACAAATAAGCACTGTTTGTCATATTTAGAAAAAAGACATCAGTCCAGTGAGCAGCCTACAACTAGTCATGTCCATTCTCTAAAACGTTCTAGTTTGGATTCAGTTAACCTACGCGAGCTCTGTTATTCAACACAGCGAAAGCAATAGCCAAAGCTCCATGCTGACAGACAGCAACAGTTGTGCAAATTAAGATACGTGACTAAACATCAGCAACTGGACATCTAACTGGGCAATTCCTTAGTCAGGTAAGAATCGAAAAGGAAGTGCGATGAAGATGAAATTTTAGAAAGCTGAATGGTGTGCAACTTGCCACAATCTAAATCTCCGATTGACCACCCGTGAACAGAACGATACTTAGGAGGGTCGGCAGGCAGGCAGGCCTGGCGACCTCAGCCTGACTGTGACCCTATGATAATGTGGACATCAGGAGGCCAGCGTATCACCCTTCTAGGTAATCAGGCAACCTGAGCGACCTAGTGGTTGGAAGTGCAGAGATGAGGATTTGATTGTTCAGAATGGGTGGTCAATAGCAGTGTGCTCAATTGCCAATTGCATACTAAGAACACTTCAAAATTCAAAGGCCCACCCAAATTTCGCTTCAAGTCACATTTATAAATGAGAGCTAAACAGAGAAATTCATCGGATTTGCAAACTTCTACACAGATAACACACCTTCCCATTTCCTCCCAAGCGTATGCTAAACTAAGTAATAGTTTGACGTCAAACAGCTGAACACGGAGAAAAGAAGAGATTACTGGAGTAAAGTTAAGTGTACCGCCTAGAATTTAGCATGATCTCCTAGTTTGAACCGTTCTTCAGCAAGACAATCAAAATTACATACAACTCTCCCCCACTTTTGCTCTTAGACTCATTGTATTTGAGTTTGATGTGAAACCGAGGCACGTAAGCTTTCCAAATGCAAGACGATTGTGGTGGTTCGAGTGAATTACCAACAATCCCAGTGTTTTTTTGTCTCATGTAATTTGCGTTTCTTCTGCTAGTCTTTTCATCTCTCTCTTCATTCGATCTAGTCAATCTTGTAAATCGTTGTAACGGGGCTTCTCTCTGGTGTTGGATGCACATGAGAGCAGTTATCCATTAATAGGAATTGCAATAACATCACCATACGATGCGTAATACACAAACAGTCCCGAAATCAAACTTTTTCGGATATTCCATGGCAGTTACCTTGATAATGATAAAGTCATGTATATCAGTTTCTGTCGCACGATAAAGAAGCGATATCTGTTGAACTGTCAGATACAATTTGCCTTTTTCACAGCCATTCGTCGACTAACAATTTCTCCTGCGAATTCAGTAAAATCAGTCTGAAAAAAATGGTCAGAAAAGCTGGGAAGTTGTCCCATTAAAACCACCGTTGTCCTCTTTTACGGGGTTTGGTCCACAAACTGTAGTGGTCATTGTAAACGTTCATACTGATGCGTTAAGTAAAAGCACCCGGTTCTAACGCCACATTGAAGACAGGAAACGCATTCCAGGACATTCCCAAACCCGCGTGAACATTGGACGAACTGTGGCAAAGAGGAGATTCGAATCTGTGGTGCATCCTTTCGAAATCAGCTGGCCGAAATGATCATATCAGTGCGAAATGTGCGAGCTTAGGGTTAATGCGGTTCAGAGTGCCACAGTTCAACACTCCGAGCCCACATGAATAGATTTACAAAAAAAAAAACGAAAACAGTAGACGGTAAAAAAAAATAATAATTATGCGTGGTGGTTAAAAATGCTTATGAAGGCAATAAAATAGCGATTGTGGATCTGTGTATGTACAAAATCGGATTAGAAAACTGATGTGTTGGTGTGAAAAAGTGAACAAATAATCAAAACGATGTGTTCAGGTTTCGCGTGCACAAACGTTCACTCATATTGAGATGTGTTAATCAGTTTTCCACTGTCAAATTGTGTGACTCGAATTGTTTTAGCTGCTCATTGAACTCATCTAGCCAGGAATTGTATGCATCCTATAAGAGAAAGGATGCAAGGTGAAATTAGTCCAACATATCACAACATAGGAAAAAATATGGGAGACAGCAACGTTCGGATTGAAACCATACAGAAATTACTAACTCGAGTTCCGTGAACTCCTGAGGTACTAGGTATGTGATATCAACACAAAACTAAGTACCGTCGTCATCCATAATAATGTGGTACGCCACAGGTAGATAGTGATAGTTAAACAGTGAAACAAAGGGAGAATAGAGTCCTAGCAAGAGAAGACGAGGAAGAACTAATTTCTACAACTGAAACAGACAACTTCAAATTGACCGTACATTACAAACAAACAATTAAGTTTCAAGTGAGGGTAGAGTGGCACCTTCCTGAGGGATTTCTCTGCTCCACTTGACAAAGTGCCCGTTGCTATTTCACAGACAATTCGATCAAACTGTGACATTAGTTGAGCCACTGAATACAAGTAGCCATCGACTGCCCTAATGTTTGCAGTTACAGATTCAGTGAGTCGTGAGGGTAACCTATTGCCAATCGCTTTCATTGTTCTAGACAAATACTCATCAATCCGGCTCACACCCGACACCAGTCGACTGTGGTAGCGATAATGAGTGCTCGATTAGTTACTATTTCTGATACACAGCTCAGCGTTCTGAGTCTGAACGTTCTTAAAGACTCACTACTAAATATCCACTTCCTAAACTCAAAGGTTGGTGCCACCTGATTGACAGTTTAGGTCCTCTATTTGGAATGAACACGTTTCATGAAAGTGGACAGTTTGGTCATGCCACAACGCAGTTAAGAGGATGTGAACGAAATGATAGGAACAGTTTTGAAAGTAGTGAGATTGCTAACGAGCAACTCTGTGCGAAACTTATTCGATCGCTGGCTAACCTTGATACAGAAACAAAGAGGTTCGCGACAAAGGGCAAACAGAGCTTGAATCTAGTGCCGGTTTAAAATGATGAAACAGACAAACAAAGAAGCGTGTATAGGGCTTGCGTCACATGCCACAAACGAGATCACCACATGAGTCTAGGGCACACAACACATGCTAGCCAATTAAAACAGAGCCGATCAGCAGACCGAAGCACAGAACATGTGTCCAGGCTATGGTTGGACGGCATGACAACATTCAGCCCTCCACATAGAGTATTAGAATGTGCTTCGCTGTAAACGGGAAGAGTATAATTTTAGACGGTTGTGAAAAACGTTAGATCTATTCATGGAACGCACACAGCAGATTCGCGTACCATCTCCTTAGGGAAATCGGAGTTTTCCAAAGCTCACAGACGAGCAACCAAATGGCTGATCAACATAACTATGGCTCCTTGAGATGCCACCTTTTGCTTCCCTTGTATATAGTGCACTAACCATTCCAGGTATGCGAATACGGTGAGTGCGACTTCTTCATGAGAAACTAAAAAACATGGGTAGCACAACTCGATTGTGGCAAGCACCCGTACACACAGCATACACTAAGTTGGGTTCGCAACCCGACAGTGTGAAAGCACCTACGAAGCACGTGTGCAGTTAATGTTTGAATGGTGCAAGAAATAAAGCGGGAAAGGTGCCCACTGTGTGCCTATCGACCGTAAGCATCGCTCAACCAGAATGCGGTTGGGTCAGCTAACCACACAGCGGCAAAACGTGACCGTGAACTGGTGTGGGATATTCTGAGAAAAGAGGACGAGACCTCACCTACGTCTGTTATACAAAAGCATTCAATTAAATCGAAATGATCAACAAAGATTAACGGCTGTTCAGCATGTAGTACCAATCGTGTCACTAAGAAATAACGTGGAAGTTTGTACTGTACTTTGTACTGGTTACGACAAGGTAACGTAAACGGCTTGACCCCATTCGAAGAGCGTATGAAACAAATTGTTCACCGGCTCCCGGAAACAGAGGACAGACGTCGCAACAGCCCTGTGCGCCTAGAATACGTTGACTGGACAAACTTACTACACCAGATTCAACCTCCCTGATGATTAGTTGAACTACTGAACTGCCTTCAACGCAACCCGCGCCGGACACACTGGGCACCCTGGACGCATGGATTCCAGCCGAATAGCTACTGGTCACCGGCCCCCAACGGACCGCGAACTTTGGATTTCACCCTGCTGACTTGTGGGTTAGGGTGCGTATGCACCAAAGCATCGGGCGATGGCTCGGCGTAGGTTCTTTGTTTCGGTTTAGGACAACCAAAAAGTATCCGACTCTCCTAAAGATTGTAGCAGGTTAGCGACTTCATCTGGCTCCAGCCGATGATCGTGTGATCAGCAAACAGCAATACATCAGTGGATCACACAAACGCATAACTACCACACAACCATGAAGAAAAAACCTATATAGAAAGAGAGAAGGAAAAAAGAACGGGACGGGAAGGGACCTAACCACTGAAAGTAACTACGTCCAGATTCGAACGTTCAATATCAAGGTGCCCACATCTTCCAAACAAACAAACAACCCACCTGCATGTCAGAGTAAAACGTCATCAACGAGACAACTTCCTTACGGCTTTCACTGCCCCGCCTCATTAAATGCACTCACTTCACAGACAACTCGGACAAACAACGACAACACTCAAGCAACTGAACTCGATTAGCCGCCATCTCACCTAGAGTCTCCAACCACCGACTCTGTGAGTCGCGAGGGCTCCAGCCCGGGAGACGAACACGACCCACAGTGACCAACCCCTTCGTGAACGAATTCATCTCCCTACGCCAGGCCATTAGCTGTCCACCTCGCACCCTACACCAGTCGGTCGCAGTGTCAGCGAATAGTGCTCGGTGTGGAAGACGACTAGCTGGCATCCTTGATACGTGACCTAACCATCTAAGCCTGTGCA
>QNGE01000276.1:13239-25637 GCA_008508345.1 Paragonimus westermani | reverse complement strand
AGACCTAGACAGGAGAACGATTAGGGTTCTCAACCGAAGCCTTTGGCTCAAAAGCCTACACCGCAAGGCAGCGGATGGGTGGCGGTGTACCAGAAATGGTACGTTTTTCGGGATGGGATGCGAACCATCTTCCAACCCCAACCTGGAGGACCAGAAGACTGTGGTTTGTCAGACCTCTACCTGTTGGCCTGCCTGGTATAAGTAACTCTGTCCAGTTCAGCCCAAATGGTCATCGAGATGCGCAAGCCGTCACACTACGTCAAGGTCCAGTCTCACCGTGACCGTGTGGTCAGTGGCCGGGCAACGTCACCACTGAACTATTGCAAACGACAATACAGTTTTGATAACAAGATCTATCGCACAAAAATAGAGCACTTCGTCAGCGAATTTGAAGAAGATTTATGCAGGCGGAACTTTCTGCATAAAATCGCAGACTCATGCTGAAACGTGGCGTAACTCGAAGTGATGCTGAGTATGATAACAACACAGAACGTGGCGCATACAGTAGGAGGAAAGCGGTATACTCATTCTTTTCCATTTACTTCCTTCCCAGACAAAAATCTGTTAACAGTTTGAAACACGGGGATACGAGAATGCGCCAATAACAGGAAGAAAGTGGGAGTGACACTGTTATAACGGACGCTCGTACAGAACGTCTATCCCGTAAAATCTATTGGCAAACACACGACGAGAATGAAGCTAGTTTATCCGAAGTTGGACTGCAAAGGTAAGGCGTTGACTGAACAAGCAACTCATGGAATGGGTGAAACCATTGAAAAAAACCAACAATGGAACATAGCTGGGAATTTCATCCAAATCCAACCCGATCGTTCAGGTGCTACTCAAAGATACATGACCATTTCTAATGTTTCCACTTCCACGTGCCCGATCGGACGTAATTGGTCCGAACATGAATAACTGAAGACAGACTGTCCGCTAAACCACTTTTTACTTCGGATGAGCTCATAGGGGTTATTCAAAAAGTATATTTTAGAAAGAGTAAACAACCCTATGGACACTGGTGCGTTATTGGTCACGACTTTGGGGAGACCACAAAGGAATGTTGGATTTCGTCTGTTACCTTGTGAATTAGCAGAATAAGCTTATATAACGTGTGTGTTGATCGCAAAAGCAGTTTACCACTACTGTGCTTCGACATGAGAAGAAGAGCGTAGCAAACAAGGTTGTTTTCAGTGCTTCATCATAGGGCTAAATACAACACATTTATATGGGTTCGCTGGGGGTAGTACATCATTGTGGTAAGGGATACTGATCATTAATGTCAAGGTAGTCGGACTAGTGAGGACTAGTTATAGAACACCAGTCACGTGGTTTGGGAACGTGTGCGAAACAGATCGGCACGTAACAGACCTGTCCGGGGTATGGATGCTAGCCACGAGAGGTCCAACGTTTCGACCAAATATTTTCGTGCGCATAACGGAGAGTGAATGTACGCAGATTGAAACAGCCTTTGTGAATGCCAGCAGACGACTTTTTATCCACCTCGACTGCCTTCCACAGACTCAGTAGATCGGTTTAGATAAACAGGCCAGGTTGATCAGATGGCTTGACTCAACCGCAGATTAAGAAGCCTTTATCCATCCTCGAGCTACCACAACGGATGATGCTCCCGGATGCGTCCAAATAGCAGTCGTGTTATGCGGCCCATGTAGCTCATACCACAGGAGCAAACGTAACGGAGAACCCATATAAATGTAGCGCATTTGATTTGTTGATAAGGCATTGAAAATAATCTTCTTTGTTACGAGCTTTATTCTTAGAACTACACATCGGCGACGAATAGACTGGGTTCGGCCAAAGCCAAGGCTATACGGATCAGATCGTTATGTAACTTCATACGCTGTAACACAAGCACTCGTATCGATGACTGAAAATTATTGTCTTCATAGCCATCAAGGTAACAAAGTAACAGACGAGGATTGCCAAGCAAGAAAGGGTATGTCCGAGTAGTATCTTAGGATCTACGAAGCAACCTATAATTAGATTACGAGTTAAGACTTATGACAATTCATCGATGACCTCCAGTATTTGATATCTGAGGTAGGGGTGGCCAGTCCTCTCATCCTTGATCGATCATGCACCGATCAAGACCTTTGAAAACAGTCTGATCGATTGCAAAAATAAGGATGTGTTAGTGTGCCCATTTCAAAACGAGGAGTGTATATGAAGTAATCGTTCTAAACTGGGATGTTGAGGATGTTGAGTTCTGGTTTATCAGTTTCGTGTGTTCTTTGCATTGCAAGACGCTATAACATTGACAGCAACCTGCGACGAACAGTAACGGATAGATGGGAAATGGTTTCCGTACTAAAAAGAAGGCTTCGAGATCATGAGTCACATAGCCAAGGACCGAATGATACCAAGTTACGCCACCTGTCGTGCTCACACGATCTCATCTGAAGGGTTAACTGTTTAATGCCACGGGCTGCCAAACTGGACCAACCCATGAGAATAAGATGTACAGAGTATCCGATTTCGACCGCCGGTGCCAGCAGTGAGAACACTGCGTTAGCAACGGCTAGGTTTGTTGACGAGATGTCAGAATGGTCAGACACCACTGACCGACCAACGCAATAGCCTCGTTTCACAAACTCCGCTGGACCTGATGGGCCCTACGTATATCAACGCGCAACGCGCCATGTCGTACCTCGTTTGAGTGTGCCGGGTTTGACTAAAACAACAATCAGGTGGTCAGCATAAGACGGATTTGGGACACGTATTTTTGTTTTAGTACAGCACTAGGACTTCCCAGCAGAGGTAAAAGGCATAATCGGTATCTTCGGTTAGCCACACTGTTGATTAGAGGTGTCGAGCGACAAACGAAGACGGATTAAGGGGACGTAGCAAGTGCATCGAGTTCCATAGGCAAGCAATGAGCAGAAACGCAAGCCAGCTCATACAGACAAGTGAGTTAACGATTAGTGTGCTTCAAACAAGTAGAATGAAGTCTGCGTCAGTCGACTGTTTGCATGTTGTTGCAGTCAGCCTTAAAAGTTAAACGACCGACATGACATGCAGGTTGCCTTTAATGTGATACCGTCTGCATGTCAGCTAGCACCTGATCTAGCAGAAGCCACACTCAGAAATAAGCAAAACCTCCTTCCAGAACATTATAAGTTACAAAATAGAAGAGAAAAGGACAGGTCGGATGCGCCCTTAGAACACTACTGTAAGCTATGAAAGCTCGAGATGAGGTGTGCTCTGCGTCTAGGTCGGGCGTACAGAGTTCAACGGATTTTCAGGTTGACTATCACTCACATTTGATCGCAGCGTTCGCATTCAGATAGACTTTCCAGCCAGTCTCTTTCGAAAAGAAGCACTAGACTCGAGTTTCGCTCTCATTAGAACTCGTCAATAGTGCATATCCTTGCAACGGCCGGGATTTGAACTCCGGCCATTCTAATCATGAGGCAACCGTGTTAACGGATTTATAAACCCAGCCAACATCAACTTGTCCGTACCGAAAGCATGAGTTGGGTAAACACACTCAGTACTCACCTCGCGATCACTTTCACTCAGCTTGCGGCTTCTGCGCGAGCCACTACTGGATCGACCTGGCGCACTGTGTTCTGAAACACGATGCAAAAGAGTGAGAAAGGTAAATGTGCTTGTAGCAAGAGAAAAACGCACAATTCTTCTCTAATTTAAAGATTACGGTGATGCATACCTTTGCGTGACCCAGATACATATGCAAGACTAAAAATCCCTCCCCCGGAATCCATAAACTAATCAAGAAACATAGAAAAGAGATGTAGGTAATCGGACATGAGCACTAACTACAACATTCAACAGTGAGCCCACCACGAAAAAGTAAGATGATTCACTTTACTCAAAACCAAATTATTGGATTATGAACGCAGTCTATGGCAGGTGTGTATCTATTCAAAGTGCACCGTAATTCGACCGTCCAGACGACTCGATTAAACGCAACGCCGCCCAATTAGTCTATCCCTCCATACACATCTCCCTTAGGGAAGGAAGATGTATAGTACACTTGGTTAGAATTCCCATGCTACGTATCAAGTTTCAATATGATTAAGAATGTCGAAAAATCGATAAGCTTCCCCCATTTCACCGTCTTCACTAGTCTCCTCTTCTCATGAATACTTTAGGTCAACTGTTTCTACGGAGACTTTTGAAAACACCATGCATAACTAGACGTGCAGTCCACGACTAATACCTTTTCACCCACCTTCAACCCCTTCCCGAACGCAATATGCTATCAGTTAACTGAAACTGAGTGTGTTTTGTCGTCACCGCTTTCACACAAAATTAAAAGTGTACTCAAAAGCAGATATGCTTCGATCGTGCAAAGAACATTGCCTGCATGGACGACATAGAGCGTCCCAAGTGTGGAATAAATCAATGTAAGCGCACGTAATCATGCAATTCAGAACAAACGATGAGAGTAATCTCGGCGGTCGATCATGTGTCTTCTTCCTCCGTGTTAGTAGATTGGTTAATCAGCTTCTCTTGTGGAGGGTGATCCTACGTGTAGTAAGTCACATAGGAGCCGAACGGGTTCAGGTTTATAAAATCTGCGTTAAGGTGAATTTATCAAACCACTTTAGACCACAATACGATGAGAGAGAGAGTCACGACAGTCATCAGGACTGCAAATACAAATGCAGCGTCCCATGGGAGTAGACAGAAGACAATCAGTCGTCTGGTCAATCAAATGCACATCACATCACAGTAGACCATGACTAGGCCACATGTACTATCTCGCCCCAGTGTTGCTCGAATAGAGTACGCGTAATCAATAGTGTGTGTAAGTGAAATCACGAGTGTAAGGAAACGCGTGTGAGAAACACAAGCGATTAGCAAGCGTTCTATGTCAAAACGCTTTCAAATGTGTAAGCGTCCGTTAAAGACAATAGCCGAATATCGTCAGCTGATGTGCGTAGAAATAGCACCTCGCTGCTGACCGTTTTGCAAACATCTACCAAAGCCATTCATTCTCGAGCTGACAACTGATGCATTCGTGCATTAAACATTTTCAATGAGAACGAGTGATAAACGCATCAAAAGAGAAACGAAACGCTGAGAAATCATTGCCTATTTTGATTTCCTCCCGTTGTGGAGCAAGCCAGGAACGAGTGCGTAAAAACTCGACTGTCCTTGGAAGATTAGAGGAAAGAAAAAAGTCCAATAATACAACATCAACTGCAAACTGATCGATCGTCCCACAAGCAGACAGTAAACAACAAGAACTGCATTCCAAACCATCTCAGAAATTCCTACTGGAAAGGTCTACTCAAAACTGACCTCCTAGCCGAATCGGGTTGGTTAACGACACCAGCACACTGCTGTAAACACAGTCGTGATCGCTGCCACGGCGGTATACGCACAATTCATGCTAAATCGCCCGGCTCCATCGTCGTAGTGTTTTCGTCATTGTGGTACACAATCGCTAACAGCTGGCTGCTGACAAACATCTCAGCGATTGAAAGACAACGCGGGGCTGGAAGCCAGCGTACTTCTGTGAGTGCAAATGGACGAAATAAAATTGTGATATTTCCCTAAGAGAGTGTGATACCACGTTGAACTTTCCACCAAACACTGGACAATAATCCGTTACATTCATGATCGTAACATATTTTCGAAGTGGTGAAAAAATTACGATAAGTTTTCTCATAGTAATTGGGACAGATCATGCTAGTTTCTAGTTTTATCGCACCATTTGTAAACCGTGACATAGCATTATATGGCTGTGTTGCAAAAACGCTAAGCTGCGTGTGTGATTTTTCAGGTATAGTGTCATGCCGTTCTACTTTATATCAGTGTGTTGTTTTGCTGCTCGGTTCCTCAGAAACGTCGAAAAATCCTTTAAAGCACCGAATTCGATGGTAAGTCTGGAGAACCAACTAACCACAAATAAATTGTATATGAACCCTACGTATCTTGTAGATATTACTGACATCTTTTAGTTGAGAAATGACTATACTATCAATGTCACACACAATCATCACCCTTGTTACCCGGACTGAATAAAGTTGGGAAGCGCAGCTCCATAGTGCTAACCCTCTATACAAAAAATAAAACCTTATTTTTATAGGCCAACACTCAACCGTATAGTAGCTCAGATGTTGTGCTTCAGTCAGAGCCGAATTTGTCAGTTGCCGTTGTATCGACAAATCAAGATTTTATCGTCACACAATGAAAGAGACAAAATCAGTAGTATAAAGGTCAGATATTCATAAGAAATACTCGAAACGTTGTCCGCTGCTTTTGCTCAGAGGAGCAGAAATGAACACTATCTCCGAATGCAACTTAACCTCTGGGACTGTTTTTGAACGTACATTCTCATCGTGACTAGATAGAATGGTTTTATGTAGCAAAACTAGAAAACAGTATGATGTGCCTCAATTCCTATGGGTAAACTTTCATTAAGTCTTATAGTAGGATGACACCAGAATTCATCAGGAACGCATACCTGACTAATGGGAACAACCACGAAACAGGTCGTGTGCTTTTGGCGAACTTTGACTTGTAACTACATACCACTCATGCTACCATATCTTAAAAATTAATATCATTTAGGAGCATGAGTCAGACTGCGTTTCTCTGTAGCCCCAGTTGTGATCTCAACATTGGCACTGATCTACAGACTCTATTGAGTCTTAGGCAAACGACAGAACCAATTTGCAAATGATTCAATACCTGCAAAGTCTCCTAGTGTTTTTGAAAATATGTTACGATCATGAATGTAACGGATTATTGTCCAGTGTTTGGTGGAAAGTTCAACGTGGTATCACACTCTCTTAGGGAAATATCACAATTTTATTTCGTCCATTTGCACTCACAGAAGTACGCTGGCTTCCAGCCCCGCGTTGTCTTTCAATCGCTGAGATGTTTGTCAGCAGCCAGCTGTTAGCGATTGTGTACCACAATGACGAAAACACTACGACGATGGAGCCGGGCGATTTAGCATGAATTGTGCGTATACCGCCGTGGCAGCGATCACGACTGTGTTTACAGCAGTGTGCTGGTGTCGTTAACCAACCCGATTCGGCTAGGAGGTCAGTTTTGAGTAGGCCTTGCTGTTGAATACTTACTCAAGCAGATGGCAACCGTCGTAAACGTGTATGAAAAGGAAGACTCCAAGTGATAGAGACAGACGTACCTTTAGAGCTTTCATGACTGGGTGTTTCTACACATTTCTCCGGTTCATCGTCAACAAACGGTTCCAACGAAACATTGGCTGAACGGTGTGTGAGTTGAATTTCTTGTTCGTCATCCGGCTCGATATCCGCAGAAGAAGATGTGTTGGAGGGGAGTGGATTATGATGCTGAACTACCGGCGAAAGAATGACTAATGGGGAGAGCGAAGCGATTTTAGCATGGCGCGTTACAGAACCCGTAGGTGGAAGCACAGCTGGCGTGGAGGCCATAGGCGCATGAGTGACTAATGGGGTTGCTGTCAGCGGAGTTGGAAGTGGTAATCGAATAGTCGCAGGCACACTCTGAAGGCGTTCCAAGACTGTGATACGTTTACGCTCAACAAATGATGATCGGTCGCACAAAGGAGAGAAGGAAGCGTAAGACGTCGGTTGCGGAACCTTTACGTTAAGCTTCGGAGACCGAACACCAGGCGGTTCGCAAGCCTTTTTACGGCGCCTGTGAACTTGTTGTTGCGGATCGATATTCTCTTTCTCATCATCCGAATCGAATAACTGATCAAACGCGTAAGGATCCACCAGTTTCTCTTTTTCTTTTGTAGTAGTTCGGTTGCGATCGATAGCTGGTTTTCGTTGATTTTTAACCGGTTTAACTGAGTGATCAGATTTTTCAACGGTCTTGATTGTGGGTGTTATGGACACTAACGGTGGGTTCCTTTCGACTGGAACTTGTGATTTTTGTCTAGACCGCGTTGAGATCTTTTTCGGTTTGCCTTCACCTTGCTTCGATTTTGTCTCCACATCAACCGAGCCCATGCGCGTCTGTTTAGGCACTTGTGTGTCCGCACCCTGCAAAAGGCAACCGATTAAACTAGGTGTAATGTGGATGTTCACATGTGACCGAATAATTGGAGTTTCCAGTTAACTTCAAGAACGGCTCACTACGATCGAAAGCCATCTAGTGTCCAGATCTGCGGAACATGAATATCGAGTACTCTCAGAAGATAGATGGACAATATGTAGCAGAAACACTGCCCGTATCCACGATTCAACTGCTTGCGTTATTTTCTGATGTGGTATATGAAAAAGGAAAGGCTAATGAGTAGGACAGCACTTTGTTAGCGTGTTAAACGTTGTCAGCACGCACTCATGAAGCGTTTGTCAGCACGCGAACACATCACACTGGAAGTCGGTAACTTCCTGGAAGGGGTTAAGATTTCTTCCTAGTATGTCGGACGCATCAACTTACTAGGAAAACCTGAAGCGTCGGGCCTGCATGGAACCTCAGCCAGCTGGCCCTTGCTCGCAAACTTCTACGGACAATTGAACCAACAAAATGCGCTGCTATTCCATATTGTTCATTGTTCAAATCAGTCGCCGAACGAACTAAACAATTTCAACCAAACACCGAGGATTGAATCAGCTCGGCTTATGGGAATGGCAACTGCGTTAATTGGTTTGATACTCATGTGGAAGTAAACCGGGTGCGCCACACTATCAAGATCTGCCTGGCTAGAGAGCAGTGAGGGAATCCTCAATGGGTGGTAAACATGCACAGAGGACCATAAAAACCATCTGTCAACTCTGATTCAATCCGGTCGAACGATGTTCACAAACTGCCACGACCAAGTGTGTTGAGTAAAACGATGTGGCATTAATTGGATACGTTGTTCGGACTAATCATCCGACCGATTCCTATGCCGACATAGCCGACACTTTACGTGTAACTGGGTCACTGATAATGGAATGACCAAACGCCCACAATCACACCGGAAACGTCTAATCCTTTATGGGCCTAACAGACTTTAGCTGAATCGAATACCTGGGACATAAAAAAGAACTGAGGAGCGTAGCACACCATGAAGATGAACACAATATCAAAAGTCAATTGTTTTCGAGATGCACGTGTCACAAATTGACGCGATTTTTGTTAAGGCATACAAGAATTTTAAGTATAGTCCAACTGGTAGGGTCCATAAGTCGCAATTAGATGAGATGCCTATAAGAGCAAGTGACTAGAGCTGAACTGTCACGGAGCCCACCGAGATACCCACAAGGGCAGTATATATCACCCGAAAAGGAGTGATGATCAGTTTCGGCTGATCGAGCGATACAACAGTGAACGTATTTGTCCACTCAATGACGAGCACCGTTGCGTAGTGTTGAAGTCGACGGCAGAATGAAAAGTGGTAACTGGACATGCAAATTATACTCCTCATAGACCACCGCATAAAAGTTGCCGAAAGGCCGATGGTAATAACAGATTGTACCAGGTGAAAGACACTTCGTCAACACACACACGTAAAAGCGCATCAAGTCGAGTGAGAGAGTTTTACCTTAGACAAGCGCCGTCTAAGGTGCTCGATTGGGCTCCAAGCTTAGATTCCAAACGTATCATCAACAACGAAGGTGAAATCACAGCATATAGCGTTGAACGTGTAGGTTTCCAGTTTGTTACGTCGGGTGAATGCCTGTTTCTATAAAGCACAGTAATATGATCACTTAATACGAAATCTGATTGGTAACGACCCGTTGCTTCTGATATGAAATTTGATTGATTAGCAATCCACTCGGTTCAAATGTGTGTTAACGTCCGATCACATATGCGTATACCTGAAACTTATACACTCAAATTTCTACACACGGATGAAGTCACCTCGATTGACGATGAAACGTTTACAAGCTGAATATCAAACTCGGTGAACGACCAAACACCTAATTTCTGATTGCTTCAGCCACTTTTCAGCTAACGCTCCAATCCATAGACGAGTAATATAAATCTCTCTCAGTAACAAACATGCGGTTAACCATAGCAATCTGTGGACACAGTTCAGCCGAACAGGAAGCAACCGACGGCGCGTGTAGTCATCCGTGCATGCTTACCACACGTCCGCGATTTCCTCACTGCTTTCTCGCCAGACAGACCTTGAAAACGTGGTGCGCCTGGCTCTATGTGTGAACAGCGTAATCAAGCTAATGCAACTGCCACTCCATTGAGTCAAGCTGGTTCAATCCTGTGACTAATACGAATAGCCCGTTCCGCTGAACAAGTGGTTTGAACGATGATCCTAAACAGGAACACATTTCTTCTCTTGGCGTATTTTCTTGTAACAATTCGTGAAGTCGGTTCAGTCGAACAGAACGAGCATACCGTGTACGCAACGGTCCCAGCGAGCCGTGCACGTACGTCAGACGTCTCAGTTTTCCGCTGTATCCTTTGCCAAATCGGCACCAATGGATTAGTTTACCCGGTAAATAACCTCAGCTTGTGAAATCAAAGTGGCTCAGCGTACTTTGAGGAGTAAAGAACACACGTGACCGTCTGAGTCGTTATCCATACACTGGACTTGGATGAAGAATGTGTCTTCTGAACGTCTGCATTCCATGGACATCCTACATCTATCTTTCACTCTAAAGTACTCAGTGATTGTGTTGCACTGGTCTTGAGATAACCGTTAACTTATCTCGCTAACATTCAGCTTCTACTGAAGTAAACAGCTCGCATTTCCTTACTCACCTGGTTAAACCTAACAAGTTAGGAACGCTGTGGTTCAATTGAAATTAACATTAGCATTAGTCGTGAAAATTTTCGTGCGTATATATATATATATATATATAAAGCATTTTATTTTTACGGCTCCCAAGAAACGATGGTAACATAATAAGTCAAACTTCGGCAGCGACGTGTCGCTTGAGTTCGGTTGGATAAACCAAAAATCAGGCAAAACCCGGACTAGAGCGTCAAATCGTAAAAAAGTATAAACGAACAGTGTAAGTTACAAAATGTAGGGTATGTGGCGGTACAAAATGTAGATGGTATAATTACATGCAAATGGAATATGGATCAATGGAATATGGTAGGTAAAATCGATAAAATAATGGTGATCTACTGTTGCACAACCGTCACATGACTAACGGAAGAAGCTACTGTTTAAGGAAGTAAGAAAGGGGAGAAGAGAAGGAGATGGAATTCATCCCCTGTTGGTGCGACACGCCTGCTGAACAACCAAGCTGACCATCTGACCCTAACGGTCCCAGGGGCCAGGTCTTTTGGATATTGGAGCGAAAGCTAACCTCAAAGTCAGTGGCTATCCGGTCTGTTTACAGCGAAGTTTAATGGGTTTCGCGGTCCAAATGTCGAATGTGATCGTGTGAAATGAACAATGCTGGCAAAACCTGCGCCCGTGTGACTCCCCAATTCGGTGTTTAGACTCACAAGCTCAGTACACACAAAAAGTAGAACCCAGCCAAAAAGTATTAGCATAAAACGCGAGCCGATGCGACAGCAACACTCCAATTTTGTTTAAAGCATGAGTTGATATCCGCCCGAAACATGCAGTAACTGGAGCTTAAATTCTTAACATACGACTGGTTAGACGGCACGATCATTGCTGAGATGTTTCAAACAGAACCAAAAGCACCCCCCATTCTTAGGTTGTGATAATACGTCAAGGCAGGTGAAACAACGAAATACACGAAAATGTATTAGTCAGCAAGCTGGTAAAATACACGAGTCTACAGAATATATCACGTTTGAGAAACATTTATATACCGTTCAATATTCTCCATGATCTTGGAGAATGAACGGTGAACACAGCTCGAAATCAAACAATACCCCAATGGCCATCATGCTGACACAATGGGAGAAATTAAACTGCACACAGAAGTTTATCGTAGCTGCAGTACAAGATACACAAAATTCCTACCAGGCAGGACAAAACATATCATTAACGCAAGTGGATACGGCTAGAAAAGTGAATGTCTCGAGAACCGAGCAAAGAATACACACGCATTTGGAGTAGTCACGATCAGCGTTCGTGAACACCCGCAACAATTACAAAAAGGGAGCAATCGGCCAGACACATCTCAGCTCCAAATCTGCAGCAATCACCTAAAGCAACTGCAGAATCATCATCATCATAGACAGCAATACATCAGTGGATCACACTAATGCTTAACTACCACACAACCATGAAGAAAAAGCAAACCCTATATAGAAAGAGAGAAGGAAAAAGAAGGGGACGGGAATGGACCTGACTACTGAAAATGACTACGTACATATTCAAGCATTCAGCATAAAGGTGCCTACACATTGCAAACAACACAACCGAGCTGCAAGTGAGAGTAAGGCGTCGTCAGCGTGACAGCTTCCTTACGGCTTTCACTGCCCCGCGTCATTAAATGCACTCACTTCACAGACAGCTCGGACAAACAACGACAACATTCACGCCACTGAGCTCGATTAGCCGCCATCTC
>QNGE01000275.1:243720-337756 GCA_008508345.1 Paragonimus westermani | reverse complement strand
ACACACACACACATTGTAAATACATAAGTGACTAAGCGATCACTGCACTGTAATACTCAGTCCGCCACAAGTACTTAGAAGTCGAGCGCACACTGAACAATGCCGCATCATCGAAGTCAAAATCAACCTTTTGGTTAATCGTGCTCAACTGTGATTCGATCTGTTCCATCATCTGAGCTTGATTATGACATAAGGAGTTGCATGTGCTCATGTCTGGCCTCAAAGGTATTCCGGTGTAGTGAACTTTAAGATGACCATGATGGCAAGCGAATACCGTTCTTTTGAGTCTGCCCGAAGTTGGATGCATCAACGATATTTGTTTGACTTATCTCACGGAATAATTTGGAGCGTCTTTTGTTGATTTCTACTGTCCCATACTTATGTCACTCTGTCTTCGTAGCTCCTGGTTTTCATCAACCGGAGATTAGCTTGGCCAGGAATCAATTCAACCCGGCAAAATTATCTCGGATCAGTTATCCGATTAAACTGTTGGACAGATGATACCTGATGGTATATTATTATTATTATTCAATGGTCGATGCCTAGCGGTGATGTCCACGACTCAATCTCGGACAATCTGACATATTTCCAAATAGACAATTTCAGAGAACTGATTCAGTACACCTAATTGGTGTAACTAGTTTTCAAAATAAATCTTCCTGTTCAAACTTATGTGTCTATGTCTATTTCAAACAACAGTGTTTCAGAATCGATGGTAACATTACTGGCACTTTTCGATTCCGATTTTCCATTAGTAGTCTCAAACAGACTGCTATTTCAAGCCAAAAAATAACGCACATCTTCATATAGATAAGTGCATATCGGTAGAGTTCACTTTTGTTTCCTCTTCTTCACACGTATGTCTGCAGTTATTGCACGGACAACTGGATTTTCACGTCGTGAAGTGGACGAACAAAAATTAACGGCAGCAAGCAGTTTCAGACTACCCAGTTGATATGCATCACGATAGGACAAATTTGTCATATCATCTCTGATTGCGATGTGTTCACATGTTACGTAGATGACAGATTTCCTAAGCAATTCCGCCAGCATTTGCAGACTTCATTAGCTGACTTTGATTGTTCGCATCCCAATCTATTTTCACTGTTAAGCTGTAGTGGACTTATTATGGTTTTTTGTGAAAGTCTCCTATGGTCAATCCAAAGACGGTGTTAATCCAGATGTCTGTGTGTGTGTGTGAGTGCATTTGAAATAGAATTGTCCTGATTAATCTATCAGTAAATTTACTCTTTGTGGACAGCTCCTACTCACTCGAGCATCAAGTTTGAGTAACAACCTCCCTCGCTTCCTCAGCTTTCAGCTTTCTCGGAGGAGATGACTAATCTGATCAACACTTGTTAGTTGGTAGTCTCGGTACTAGGGTATTTACAGTGCATTCGGAACCCTCAAGTTACTGTATGCACATTGCTCAGTTATCCGAGAGGAGTTTTTCCTCTCAAATCAGTGACGGCAAAACAATCATCAAGTCACCAACCGAATCACTTCCCCGAACTCTCCAACAAAAGTTAATTCATGCAAATCAATCCTTACTGGACTCATGTTCGAATTCTGTATACTTTCTATAGCACATCAAATAGACGAAAACCAATCAGGTAACCTGGAATGCGTGGTTTACTGATGGATGCATTCGACATTTTCCACACGAAGTCTGTAAACTATGTCAAATTATACTGTGTTTCGCTCATGAAACAACCATAGTTATTGCGTCCGTTTTTGTTTGCGTTTTCATTGCTGAAAAATAGATAATCAACTTTGCGAAACTTCCCGTTGAGCCGAAGGGAAACGGAGAGAACCAAGTGTTTTCGGTAGTCCATCAATCGATCGGTGCAAGTATGTTGGTCTAATGAATTTGAAGTAATACGTGAACACTGGAAATGAGACAGAGTAGAGCATTATAGGTCCACGTGGACCGTCATGAAATTTCAAGTGTACATGGTCTAATCACTTAAAAGGTGAGCCATCACCACTAATGGATGATTTTGAGTTCCACACACAATTTTGTTCCGCAGTTTTGGTTACGGTCGTAACTGAAATTCGGTCTCAGCAACGAGGAACTCCGAACACAATTCTCGGTTAACCTTGAACTGTTGCAAGTTCCGCTTTCTACCATTGCTAGCGGCACTATCGTTGGGGTGGTCGTTTTGTTCTGCACACCGTAGAAATGCCCAAGTTAGAGATTGAGATCCAGTTTGAAAACGGCTGCAGATAGACCAACTTTTTGACTCCCAATTCAAGTGTCGCTGTGGGGCAATTTAGATTCCTCGGTCACAATGTCCGCAGACCCAGTTTGCGTCTATAGGACAATATCATTCAACAACTCCAGATCCTCCGAGAACACGGCGACAGCCTCATCTACGCCCGAACATAGTTACAGACATATTTACTTTGGAAAGAAAAGGAGTATTAACAAAATGTCAATTTCCCTCAGATCTACTCAAGTTTAACGAACTTGTGGCCGTCCTGGACGAAACAAGTTTGATTGGGTGTCAAGCGGTAGTTAGTATTGAATCATTGCCAAAACAATGTGCAATTACGGAGGTACATTGTGGACAATTTAGCCCGATTGGTCTGACCATCGGTCGCCTATACGATGTGTCCAGATCAAATAAATAGTCCAACCTCTGAGTCCATTCTCGGTATCTGCTATTTCACACGCCACACAACAGCAGCGTGATAGACAACATATCTGAAATTTATTCGCCTGCAATTGTGTCCTCACAGCTTACGTGCCACGTTGAATTTTGTTACTAGCACACCATACGGATAGTGAGTGCATGTATTTGTTGGACACGTGTTTCTTGTTCTCAGATGTTTCTTTGCTAGAGCCTATCAATTTCCTTTGCGAACAAATCATTAGGTCTAATATGCATCTCGGCACGCCCAGTCTGACGTGACCACAGAGACGCTGTTCACTCTCACTGCTGTAGTCTGAACACGAATCATCTGCTATTGTTTACTCGTTTCAATGACACATTTTATCTCATTATATTTACATCCAAAATGATGCCGACTGCACGCGCCAGCTCAAATCCAGTCTGAAGCATGGATGTGTACTATTAGTGAGCTGTAACGAGAACGATACTCTAGTCTATTGGTTTTCTTCAGAGCGCGCTGGATGAATGGTGTATGGGTGCACGAATACTACAATCGTTTGCATCTGATGTTCAACCGATGCCAACCAAAATCTTCCACCGACTGTCAGTAATCGGAACAGTGCACAACAATTTCGGTGATTTCCGCCACTTCGACCTCAACTTGGACGGTAGTCCCAGTCGTCGGATCATTGATTGGAGTTAGCAGTAAAGTTGATGTGTCTCCTCTCGAACCAATCGGACACTGAAAATCGCTCACAACCGAATGTTGCTGAGCGTTCGCATATGATGACTTTGTCATGTCCAATGTTGGGTCAATGTCGTAATGACGCACAAGACTGTCTCACGAAAGCGTGGCCAGAGTTCAAACTGCGGTCGTGGAAATGATATGCACTAGTGATGGGGTCAAGTAAGAGTGAATCTGGAGTAGCTTGCTTGGTGGTTTTGAAACGGTTGGCTGAAACTCTCATGGCGCTATGAAAGCCGCTGCCCATTATTCACTGTTACTTTCATAGGCATATTAACCAATACACCTTCTCTTTCTTCCACAACACCGTGTTGAATATTCGCTCCGAAATTCATTTGGTATTTCGTTGATACCGATTGTCATTCCTGTGCTCCCTCAAGCACTTGACTAATGGCAACTAATTCGTATTTAGTCGTCTCTTTGAGCACTTTGCACACGCTCTGAAGTTGACTTGCCATTGGTCATATCAGCGGTCTGCGTTTCGGCCCGAAATACTAACTGTGAGTTTCTAACTTAACTGTGTGTCCAATTACAAATCACCATTTACTATTTGCGACTCATCGTTCGAGTGGGCATATCAAGAATATTTGGAACTTTGTGAAATTTCGCATTACCCCATCGTGTTCCACTGAACCAACTTTCATCCCACCACATATCGAATTGAAACTGTTCAACTCAAACTGTTACTAACTTAAAGTTGTGCTATCAGGAGCAACTGCTCGGCGACATCCTTGCTACTCAGGTTAACTGTGGCCAAAGGACATCTGCATGAATTTCGCCACAGACACCACAGACGATAAAATCTACACTCCTCAAGTTCTGTGGCTCTCCAAGGAAAATCATCGGAGAACCTGTGGACAGTATGAGGCGCTGTTTACTGGTTTGTGCCAGAGGGCATTGGGGGCACGCTTGGCTGTCCGCTAAACGCCAAGTACGCTCATGTTGTTACATGTCTTCCACTTGATCAAATGGATTGAAAAATTCTGTGGATTCCTAGTGTTTCAACCTGTGTAGAGGGACCGTATCTAGTTAATAGAGTCAAATGTGAAAACACTGAGCGACGGAATCGTCCGTACTTCAGTGTACTCATACATGACAATAAGTAAGTGACGACGATCGGTCATTCATTTGTACATGCACTTTGAGATTATTGGTGAGTTTGTGTGCTGTGGTCAAGGATGTGCCCACTACCAATAAGTGATACACTACATAATATTCCGTCACATCTGCTTCGAACTGGTTAGCCTCAAGTTCGCGTTTTAAACGTCGTAGGATATTGGAAAAGATAGGCACAATGTACGTGAGGGTATGCCGCAGGCAATACACACGGCCCAAGTTTATCTCAGTCAATCGGTATCAATACGGCTTCTTGGTTGTGTTTTCCGCCTGGAAGTCAGGCGGTATCCAAGCATCCTCACCTATTTCGTTAAAGAGTCCGCGTGATCTCTCATTTGTTCACGAATGGCTTGGTGGCTCTGGCTGTCAGTGAGGTGTTGCACTGAACGCCTTACATCTTTGTCATCAGTCTCTGCTGAATTGTCTGTGGGCAGAGCGCTGTTGAATGTTGTCATAACCTCAAGTGGGTGTCGGCTGACATTTAGCTCGTAATCTTCAGATGCTGGCATCCGCCACCAACCTACCTCTGGGGAGTTGCTCCATGTGCCGCAGTGGTTTAGATGGCTTGCGATCACCGGACCGCGATTAGTGAACCGAGTGAACACGCGCAAAACTGGCCACATGTGAATATACAGGATTATCAGTAGTACTGATTGATCACAGCGTAGGAATAAATCCGATCAGTTTTAACAGATGTTTTGCGTAGCATTCAACTGAGGATTTTCAACTGCATTTGCTCCCATTCACTTGCATTTCATGGCTCACTCACACGTTCTGGTAAATCCTTTACAGACCACACTATGATCAGTCCCCAAAGAACGAGGCCAGATTTACAGTACATCTGTAAACCTAACGCACACATCCATATATTCAACTGTCACTTGCGTTTCACTTCAGTTGTTGGATGTCCACTTTGAGTGTGTAACGCAAGCACTGTACGTTAACGATAACAAGAGTGGCAGTTTTCACTGTAACGACTTGGAAAGGTGCATGTTATCAACTAGCAGTATTTACCTACGAGATTTCAATCTGCTTATTAAGTAGTTCACTGAGTGTCACTCACACACTGGAACTGGGTAATGTAGTTCACAGGTTCGTTATACAACCGCAACCAACAAGAGCTATCTTAGGTTTACGAGAACGTCTGTTCCACTTGACCGAAACTATTAGGGTGAATTTGATGCGCACCGATTCACTCGACGACGTGTTCAACCTTCCGATTATAGGCCATGCAGTTGATTCGTTTGTAGAGGTAATTAACTCCTCATCCCATCCTAACTGACACAGTCCTAAAATGATCAATGCAAATTGCTTGGTTTCTAAGATGATCACCGTGATCTGAGTACACTGTTACACACCTGAATGTTATTTCGATAGCTGCGAATATGGTTTTCAGTAAATATGTATATATTTGGAAGGTTGTGCAAAACATAGTAACCGAATCAACTGAGAAGACAACTTATGTTGATGTCAACGCTGGATGAATCGTAAACTCTGTTGGAATTCAAACTTTCCAAAGAACTGATCAAAGCCCAATTCAATTTTGAACCCGAGCGACAAGCCGGTCTTAATTGTGACAACAGCGTCCCTCACGACAATGGTGTCATTCTGTATGTGGTTACCGACTAACCCTGTACGTGACCGTGATAAAACTATTAACAAATCGGTTCTCAATGTAAGTTTGGCTGAGTGCTCAGTATCTACCCTGCTCATAAAATCACCAACGCCATCTGGCACGTGATCGAGAGGTCATCCCAACATACATAACGAAATTGGTGAAGGTTAGGAGAGAAGCTGCTTCAGTAGAATGTCGTGGGTTGTAGCATTCAGTCTGGTCATAATTGTTTGTTGTTCAACTAAATGCTGTCCAGAGGTAAGCAAATGTTCGAACTTCTCCATAAATGTTTTTACTTGTGTCCGCAATGATAATATTGCAACACTACAGGGCGTGCCAGCACGCAAACATTCAGGTTGCACTGAGTTGTTGATTCATAATTCATTCACCAAATATGTCACAAAGTGTCGGACAGCATAGCAAACAGGGCCACGAGGGAGTGCACCGCAAGTGGTAACACCTCAATATGATTTATTTAGTCACCTGTTTATGAGCATCCATGATGATGTGGCCTTACTTTTGTGGCTAACTTGATAGCCGATGGATTGTTGTGAAGTCATTGTTACAAGATGTATATGGAATATTCTTTCTTTTCTCCCTCACAGGGGACGTAATATACCTATGCGTAATCACATAATGTTGACGTTTCGTGATCATTCATTGTGCGAAACATGTGCACGTTTGTCATAATGCGATAAGTCCGGAATGATGAGCTGTCGCATCTCTGTTTGGATCTTGTGTGCAGGTTAGCTCAGGCGTGCCTGCTGAGATGTGGTCTGATTCGCGACCTACTTGCTCATGAATTACATCAGTGAACCGTATGTCACGCTGTTTGATTACTCTCTGATCCCACTCCTTCGGAGTTACTGAGAGAACCGTTGGTGGCAAAGTATGAGCCACTCGTGATGAAATGTGTCTCCGTCTCTTGGCTCGCGTCACTTTGTTAGACTACGCGTGTGTTCTGCTCCAAGCATTTTTGCCTGCATACACACTTATAGTGAAAACAAATCTAAATACAAACAAAGCTGTTTCTAGCAATCCCGAAAGCAGACGACCAAACGGTACCACAAAGTGGTTTACGAAAGTTATTAATCATGCAAGGTGTTGTTTGATGTCTGGTGGATTATTCACGTTTATGAACAATCCACCATGCATGACTTGATTACGAGACACTCTGTGGGGGTATTGTATTATTGTAATGCAGTGAATTGACAGGCTAATGGGAGCAGAATGGGAACGATCGGATTTTCAGTTGGGTGCGGTTGGGAACTCGTGTATCTGTCCGTTTGAGTATATTTTCAAGTCTACGAACTTCATGTGCACTGGAAGAGGACGTCGACCAGGTGCAGACTGCAAACAATTTTATCCACTACGCACACACATACACACCTTGAGTTCGGATGCGAACAATATTTGGAGTGGCAATGCGCTCCTCGAAACAGATATTTCAAACGGGGAGTGAAAGCACAATAGTGACAACGCGAATGTCTAAGTATGTTGAAGTGGGAAGTATGGCAAGCGGAGTCTAATGGACGCAATATGACATTTGACGAAACACCGGTGACCCACACAACATGTGTGTTGTGACCGCCGAAATCGAATTGTGCACATTCACAGAAGATTGGGGGACGAATACAAGACAGGGTCGGTCTACACTGACGTGGTCAAATGCGTCCACACGTCCCAGTATCGAGACTGAAGCTACGAAGTAGGTTGTACTCCGAGACTTGAAGCACCACACGGAACTCAAATATCAGAATACTGTTGGCTTCATATTCAAGAGTTTGCGGTTCAGAACTGGTCGTCTTCCTTTCAGAAAATTACAGCCCTCTCCGTTCATACGAACCGAAATGTTTTGGCGGAATTTTGTCCCTTCACTTCAACCAGTTTATTCTGTTTTGTCATATTTGGCAAGAAACTTAGACAGTGTCCACCTTGAAACAATTGGTCTGTGGATTACATGAGTTTTATATTTCAGTATTAGCTGTAACCAGATCCGAACGATAAACCCGTTAACCTGGCCAACTTTCGTGTATCAGGAACATTTTTCTCCACCACTCTATGCCGAAAGCCCGCAGTTCAGAGGACTCGCACCTTACATTCCTCATAAGCTGTACGTCTGAGGTTGCTAATTTACGTTCCCAGATGACGATCTCCGGCACATTGACCAGAACGCCAAACACGGATTGGCTAGCACAATTTCCAAAAACCCGTGATCGTGGTTAGTTCTGGACTGTATAATTTCCATACTGATATGGAATACATACACCCGTTTTACTTGCCCAGGTGTTCATCAGGCACATGCTTTGATGCAATCACCCGGTGGCGTTATCCTCATGGTTTCCAGCAATGGTAGCACTGTGAATCAAGTGATCACCAGAATGGTTAATGTTTTTCGTGTATACACTCACAATTCGTTCAAGCAGTTTAGTGTAACGTGAGCTATTCCCACACAGTCTGTTCACATCCATATATTGCCTGCAACAACTGGTAAGGGATGATTTCGATTTTATGTCATCGAATTATGGCCAATTGATTGTTAAGACTTACTCTCACTGAAATTAATTATCTTTGCTTTGCTGTCAATAATATCTGAATGATAGCTTTCAAATTAGTCCTGACACAATGCCTTTTGTGAACAGCATGATGCACTTCATTGTGTTCGCACGAACGGAAGAGTGATGTTAGTTGAATGATCGTTCTCACTTTGAAACATCTTTCCACAAGAGAGTGTTGATGATCTGCGCCATAGAACTGATGATGAATCACGGTGATGTGACTGTTTCAGAGCATTTTGCGAAGGGAGAATCATGTCTGAACATTGTATCACTGTTGTTCAATTGCATATGTGATCACGGTGATTGTGGTAGCATTTAGTCAGCTCACTCGGTGTGTTGTTGTCTCTATGTGGATTTTCGTTCCAGACTTGAACTGATTACTCCTCCTATTCCCATTGCGTACTTCACCTAACTGCATCTGGTATATCGTGTGGAATAATTTTGTATGCTGGATTTTTTGTTTAGGAACACCGTAAATTCTACTGATGACCACGGATAAGAGAGGACTGGTTCGACTATTTCAGAATCTGTCGTCTCACGAGTCGGTAGATGATAGCGGAGAGGACACCCGCGTGTTTCCTTGTCATTCCCAGCTGGGAATCTGAAGTTGTGATAGAAATTCAATCGTTCGTACCCTTTCCTTATTGAACTTCCTTAGTTCTATTTCAAATATCGGTCGTCTGCTGATGTTCATACCGTCGTCATTGAAACTGTTGACTAGACCAAATCTACATGTGTTTCGGGAACTACATTCAGGTGTTTGAAGCAAAGCATTTTCGTTGGTTTGCAAATGCGTTGAATACTACTGGTGATATACTGTGATTTCAGGTGCATGACCAGTTTACTGCACCAGTCATTATGCCCGTTCAGTCATGCTCATTATCACATAACTCCCAATGCAGATAATTTCACTATGTTCAGTGGATTGCGTTGCAAAATATAATCGGTGTTGTGAAACCTGTACTTCATCATCCTTGGCATTGAAAAACAAATTGAATTGCTGAAGCAATGAGTCGTCCTAATTTTGTTACCCTGATGTAACGAACGCAAGTCATATGTCTGTAACTAGTTTCGTCTTGCGTGCCAAATTCGCTACCGCAAGTCCCATGAAAATTCTAAAATATTGCACACTCCTATTGTCTGGTGTTGACTAGAAACATATTCTCAAGTGACAGTAGTTTTCAATCTGTTGATGGGTTTGTAGGTTATGTTATTTGCGTTAATTCTGTGCATTGCACGTTAACATCACATGTCGTTTGCAGTGGTACCATACAAACAGGTCTTTCGATGTCAACAAGTGCATAAGTGGAACAGTTGTGAACTGTCTTCATGCTCTAATGTATCGCAATGTGTCGGTTTATTGCAATCGTAAATCGCCTTCACAACTGTCAGTTAAGTTCACAATATTTTGCAGAGCTTCAAACCGTCAAGCTCATCGACTGATGAGAGTTCGAGTTGTTGGGGTTTGGACTACGTCATTATTGACAACTGCTCTCATTTGGTAGTGGACCTACAATTTTACCCTGTAACTGGCACTCAGTTTTACAATTGTATGTTATCTCAAACTGATATCAACAAATGACATTTAGTTTGGCGAAAGTGGTACCGCTTGTTCGACTTGAAAATTTGGAATGGAAACATTCAAGCGAGAACGAATTAATTGTGCGAAATTGATATTCGCATCATGTTGTCTGGAATTGAGTCTGTATCAGCAAGCCCACTTCATTCTCTTTAGGAACAGCTCTAATATCCCTACTGTCATTATAAACTATGGTTTTGATTACTCTCTTGTGAACCAGTTAAGTGAAATTTTCAACTGGCTGAGATGAACATCTGCGTGATATCTTAATATAATTTAAGTTGTCGCATGGGGATCACTCAGTAAAGGTGATCTCTCGAAAACATAGAAACGTGTTACACTACAACCGTGTAGCACTGCTGACGACCAGTTCAGAAACTTGTGGCCGCTCAATCATCTAGTGATTGGTTACGTGAGATCCGTTGTTTATTTTGCCTCTCATTTTCGATTCTATGAATATACCTCGTACGAGAAAACATTCCACCACGTCTGGGCACTCAAAATCCTGTAATGGTTGAGCAATTCGGGAGATCCGCGAAATTCTTTGGATTTTGAGCAAATGCGAAGTCCAGTCGAAGGATGTGTTCGTTTCGCAGAAAAGGTATGTGCTCCTCCTATCTTGACAGAATTTTCTACATCTCTCCGGGACTATCTACACGTGTAGCACTGTTGACGACTATTCCAGAAACTTCCGCGGTTGGTTAATCATCTACTGATTGGTTACGTGGGTTGTGTCGAGTTGTTAATTCACACTCGGCATAGTGAAGAAATCACGTCCACTGTCAGATAATCATCTTTCTGACCCATTAAAACGCAGAAAATAACGATCCCCGACGCTGTTTGCACTGTTAGCATAAAAACCTCGAAGGGTGTTCCCCTGAGTCATTTGGCTAGGAAATGGATTGTCCCCGAGGGGAGTTTTCCCGGAAAGAATTGTCTGTGGATGAAACCATTGGGAAATGGGTTGTCACTGCACAGATTGCTTAACCGGTCTTTGTTGATAAACTGGAGGATTAATAACTCGGATAATCTACATCCTCGACAAAGTTATATTGGTAGAATAATTTTGACCGACACATAAGTCACAATTACAAAAGTCATATATTACATCCCAGCATGGTGGAACGATCAATACGCATCACCAGTGCCCCTTGAGTGTCCGAGCAGGAACGGCTGTCTTACCAGCAGTTAGATAGCGAGCCATTTGAATGCAAAGTTTGTCTGTGGGTGAATTGAACTATAAATCACTAGGAGGTTTTGTTAGGAGTTAGTGATGGACACAATATTAAAATGAGGAGTGGCTGAGCGTCCCGCGTGTTCAGATTCAATGATGAGGTGACTCAAAATAGTGATTTCTATTCACTGTTTCCCGTATCACAGAACGATAATCAACATGCACACAGAACTTGTAAGCAGAGTGGGAAACAGATCACCGTGTGATCGACATAAATCTGGATTTTTCAAATCTGTTAATATTTAATGGAGACGAGTAGTTGTTTCCGGGCTTGCAGTTTGGGCGCCAAACGCAAGCTCGGCCTTAGTGGCGAAATGTGTGGACTAGTGGAGCATAATACAGCCCTGCGTAACTGTCGAAGCAAATTCCATGACCAAAGGCCAATATGGATCTGGCACTGCGACACTTCAGTGTTTGTGACAGCCCTGCTGGGGAATGTTTCGCTTGTGAATCAAGAAAGTCATTAAGCAAATGGTAACTATGTGTTTACTAACGACGACTTACATGAACGAAATTTTTCTATTGGGAGCATACGACTGTTGACAAATTAACCACTTGCGGCAGATAGTTTCGTGAGAAAGTTAGAAAGCACGTTATCCAGCGCCACTAAAGATCAAATGTTATTCTGCTGGCGGTGTGCCGATAATATACTCACCATCACACACTGCCACCAGCATAGCCAGAGTTGTAGATTAGCTCAAGTGGATGTACCCGCTAGTAAATTTCACTCCAAAACAAAAGACAGATAACACTACATTTCAAGGACGTCTCACCGAGTTGTACAGATGATGAGTGTTTGAACTGATCCGCTCATCACAACAATAACTATTTGAGACAGTACGGAATCCTCTGTGGTTTTACTAGCGTGAAATACGAAGGAAAACCGGTTAAACGCTTGATAGATAGAATTAGAAACATCTATTCAACGGATGCTTTGGATCGCAAGTTAGAGTTAATGGACCATGCTCTACACGAAAATAGGTATCCAGTCGAAGCTGTGATCAAATTCACGAACGTCACTTGAGTTCCGTTAAACTCAAAATTTTCCGATTGCCATTCTAGCGAACCTACTAATTGGATCTTCAATCCATCACCTGGGCAGCAAACATTGATCACTACTAAGATCATCGCCATTCGATTAAGTAACGCAGCTGTGTGTAAGTAGAAGTTTGTTCAGTCGCTTCAGGTCCCTTTTTCGTTAACTGACTTAGATATTCGGTTTGTAGGTAGCTGACACCGAAACAAGCCTGAAGAATTGAAGAGAAAATGTGATTTCCAGCCAGTAGATTGGTATGAACATAATCACTATTACTGTGGTGTTTAATAGCCGCATCAGCCTGAAACAGTGCTATGAAAAGCATATGCCACAACTAGTTTTTATGACTCAGTGAGTGTGGTTCAAACGAACTGATTACTTCATTTCATGTTTAAACGTTTTCATAAGTCTGAGCATGCTTGTTTAGCAACAACGGCATGAAGATTAATAACAAATATTAATTAATTGCAAGTTTTATGTAAGTGCTGATCACTCTGGCCGTTTCATTAGCTATTTTCGTTTTAAGCTTCAAATCCTAACTGTTCATAACATTGATTGATCTGCTTAGCAGCACAAGATGACTGTTCACAAGGCATCACTGTGGGAAAAGGCTTGACGAGTTGAAGATCGGCGACGGGCCACATATTTCTTGAGCTACTAAACTCGCTCAAAACAACACGCCAACTCTGGCCACTTGTTAAGCACTTGACCGTTGGAACTGTTTTTCACGACTATTTAACAAAACAACAGCAACAAGAAGATGGATTTTTATGGTCACCGTAGCTGACGGATCAGGAACATATTACTTTGAAATTGAAGATCTAACAATTCGGGGTCAACTATTCGATTATTATTCCGATTTTCAATGTAAAAATGGATTTAAGAATGGTTTTTCAGTGCTGCAGTAAGCTTTATCCTAGTTGGTTGAATTTGTGCGTCGTTTGTGTCAGTACAAAATAGGTCGCAAATACTCTGCCTCTACTCTATGTCCTTTGAAGTCAGCCTTACTAGCTTGTTTCACCAACATGATATTCATTTCCTTTCAAACACTCCGCCTCACATTCTCTATATTGGTCTTTTTGGAGCTGCTGTTTAATGTGTAGTGACTGAAAATGTCACCGTTTGGGTCACCCTAGTGTCGTGTGGCACCAGGCCTTGTTTATTTAGTCAGCGGCGTCCACATGCTATTAAGCAGATTGTTGAACGAGATAGCCAGCATCCGATTATGCAATATGCATTAACATATTACTCTGTCCACTTGATGCACTATCTCATTTTAGTGTTGTGTACCACCGACTCCAAACTTCGAACGGTCATTGTAGTCGCAATTCCATATTTGTCTAAGTTAATTTGGTGAGTTCCCAGTTTTGTGCTTGGTGCGATGAGAAGATTTGAATTCCTTGAAGTACGCTTTGCTTGTTCGTAGAAGATCGGTCCTATTTTCGTCTCTGTGTCATGTTTTGCTGTGTGCAGCAAACGACCATAATGAATCTCGTACCGTTCTTGCTCACAAAATGTATGTTTACTTCTTTTCTTATAACTCTCACTGCTCATCTAATAAAACTTTCATGTTTGGTATTGTTTGACACGCCTTCACGTTCGTTTATTTAATGAACTAGTTTCCCTTTGGCTGGTGACAATCTGGGAACTCGCTTTTGGTTGCTCCATGTTGTACGGTTTTGTTTGCTGGGTAATTTGAACATCCGGTTATTTCACATTCAGTTCACATTCAATGGTACCGTGAAAATTTCAATTCTTTCGGTCTCTTTTTCTATCATTTTTTGGACGTGAACGATAGTCCCACCATTCCGGCCGTCTGAATCAGCGTTTTAAGATCTGTCGATCACACGTTTCTGAATGGATTATCTCAAATCGCCAGGAGTTATCTAAGACATACTGTTCAAACAGTGACAACCGGTGTTATGTGAGCAGAAGACAGTCATGTTATTGGTCTATCGAACTCTTATCAGTTCAAGCGTCATTGTTCTATCCAGTAATATACCTATATTTAATCACACTGATTTATTTTAGTTAGTTGCTGGAGAGCTAAACTTTGAAGATTAAAGTCCGACAACGCGTAACGTTTTCGCTGATATAGTGAGTGAATAGTGGCAACTCAGCGATTCCAATTTTCACCCCATTCTAATGAATATATTGCAATTAACAATATGACTGTTTTCGTGGACATTTGGATACTTCTGTTAGCCGGATGGAGAACTGGAAATTCCACTACTTGCGTGTATCTAGATGCAATACGATTGCTCTTGGACAGTTTCAGAATTATTCACTTATGGTTGGTCTAATGAGCCTGTGAACACATACTGTTAACGAGACGACCACATCGGCTGTCTGCTTACTACGATGAAAATGTTCGAAATTGTCAGGCACTAACATTGACGGAACAAATATAGTTTATCCGGATGTGCTGTGACGGGTAACGATTAGAGCACCTCACATCAGTTTTCTGTCGTGTAACATACATATCGTTTGTAACACAAAGCCCCCCAACTCACACCTCAATTATGATCAAACCGTTATGTTAATGGACTGTGAATTTTTGGACGCGGTCAGTGGAAAGGTGAACGTTGTACAGAACACATTTGTTGTTTTATCCACAAGTCAGTTACACTTACATCCTCATAAGTTACCTTCCATTATTCCAACGGTTCACCAGTTCCAGATTATTACTAACCTATACAGGAGGCTTCTTATAACATACACACACACACACCAGAGTATAGCCCAGTTATGTTTGCCAATTGTCCCAACTGCTATGGCAATTTGAGTTGAATTAATATTTTGAGACTGAAGTCCCATATGGACCAATTTAACCCAACAAGGTAAATGTGGAACGGTGATGAAACTGGTATGCGTCAGAAAGTCACGGATGTAATGACACACATGAGCGGGCACATCTCATTGTGTAACATTCAACTTGTTCTCAATGCCTTAAAAACGTTCCGACCACCAAGTGAAACGGTTCACCAATTCCCTAAACATGTTGTGGTATATTGCAGGTCACACACTATGCACTTTCTCAACGTGGTCGTCGTCAGTTGATGAGAAAAGTCATTCAAATTTGGGGCTGCTTTAAATGGATGGTAATTCCAGTGTCTAACGAAAATTCAACTAACAGAAAAGGCGTACACGGCAAACATTGCTCTCGTAAGCTTATTGTAACATCCGCAACACTTGCGAGAAAGCTGGTGCTAATGGAAAACGAGGTTTTCTATGAATAAGTCGTTCTTTTAGAACCACACTTGTTCAGTAGACGTTCAGTCACCTGCTGAAGCGAACATGTGTCCAATCAACTGAGCTGGGGGTGATGAGCTTAGTGGTAGATAAAAAATTAGGTGCTGTTGGCACACTCTTTCTAAGGTTTTGTGTTCCACCTAATGAATCCCCACAATTAGAACATAGCAACAGTTTGTGTAGTTTTAACATTCAGAAATCAAAACAGACGCACAAGCAACTGATGGCTGAGAAGACAAAAACTTGAGTTAGTAACGTAAAAAATATTGGTTTGATATACATTTAGACTATCTCCACCGAACGGTCCGAAACACGAATAAACCAGACAACAGATTGTCGGTTTGACAGTGAACCTCACGAACCGTCATGATATTAGGTTTCATTTACATGCCAACTGTGTTCAAGAAGCACTGACCGCCGGAAAGAGCTAGATTACTTCAGAGTATAGCTGGTGCAATGCGATTTCAGTCGACAAGATGGTCGTGCATCAGGATTTGAATTATCCTGTGACAGGGATTTGGTTAACCATAAACCGTATCATCCATGCTGCAGTCAAATGTGAATCAGTTTAATAAAAGGCAGGTGAGCATGCTGCCGCGTGCAACATGGTTTGTCCTGGAAATGGAACCTCTCACAGATCTCCGATAATGCGGGTTATAAAGTTATATACTTTCTGCGTTATTAACAACTTCCAGCAGTCAATGGTTAAAATAACTGTTAAGTACTGTGGCAGATGCGGTGAATTTAGAGTAGTACTGGATGCAAAATTGTGAGCTTTGGTTAAACTCAATTCGGTGACGGATACAGTTTGGTCAGTTGCCTAAAACGCTGTTTCTGTTCGGCTGTGAAAGCAGACCGAGGGCTCGAGAACTTTATACTTAGGACCAGTCGCTTACGCAACCTAATGTGTGAAGTTTACCAAACAATCTAGGTAATTGTGTGTCGAACCTTTTTCTCGTAGTTCATGCTGAAATCCAACAACGCAAACAGACAGCATTAGAACTGTGCTACTGAAAGTCCTAGTTACACTATCTGACTTTAACTAACCTGACGAAAAACAGGGAAAGTTTTGGGCAGTGCTTATTAGCCAAATGGCTGAACCCTCAACCGATCGTCGACCTTAGCATATCATATTTTGGAGCGAACACGTTGAAACATTGTTCTTTTCTGGCTATGAAACAAACTTGACTTTTTCTTGTCATTGTATCTTCCGTCGTGAGAAGCCCGCCGTGTTGGAGCTGCTTGGTCAGTTTCACCACAGACGTTTTATCGTTGAAGGTTAATTGTGTTGGGCTTTATTCGTTACTTCCTGGACTTTGTGTGACAGCTATACGGACATTCAAAATCACAGTTCAGTTCAAATAGGAAATTAAGTTGGTGGAATCCAAAGATTATGTAGAGGAGTAGCCGTCAGCTGCCCAGTGAATGCGGAAGTCCCATCTGTGAGTCGCTGTTTCACTACCAACTTAGTAAGTAATTTGAACCAATTAGTAGTGACAATGTTGTTGAAGCGTGTAAACAGCCAATTTCCTCAGCGGTCACGCTATCGATCCATCTTGTGTATTCAGAACCGTGTTACTTCATTGTAACCCAGAATTCTTACGGTTTGCTGGAGCAGTTCCAGTCAATCAACGCAGACCAGCTCTTTGTGTTCAGAAACAACTGTTCGTGAACTTAACACTTCCCTGGACTTAATTATTTGTTCCAACGCGTTTACTGAGTATCCACCCCTCTAGCTGTTCTCTATGAAAAAACCATCCACGTTATTGTAGTTTTGTTACTGATGGGTCAATAGGTAATGCCCACTAAGAAATGCTAGATTTTGAAGGTAGACCTCATACACACAACTAACAAAAACGTCAGTACATCGGTGTAAGAATTGGCGTAATTCTTCCGTATGTTCATCAACGTGGACTACTTAGCTGTTTCGCTCCACTATGAAACGATTATTATCCATTTACCGCCTATATACTAGACAAGTTCACCAACATGTTTCCAACATTTTCGATTTTCCATTTGTAACGACCTCTTTCTGATGTTTGTTTACCGACAGCCACCACCGGTTTTTGTTTGCAGTCAGCTTTGTCAGCTAGTCATTAGAATATTTTAGTGCGTGCCAGTAAAACGTTTGAAAGCACAAGATTCACAACTGATTGCATGAACTGAGGCAGTCAAAAATAAGCGACTTCGTTATCGGCTAAATACATGGAATCTACCCTTAAAAACCAATAAAGTCAGTTACTTGCAAAACGTTTGGCGACCAACTTCCAAAATGTCCAAATATGTCAAACACAAGGGTTGATTTAACGTAGAACAATTCGTTTTGTGTGAGTGTAACTTACAGACTTCTGTTAGAGCTGCACGTATTGTCGGTGTTTGTGTGAACCAATCAAGCAACGTGATTTTAAGAAGACCAATCACGTACGACATCCATCACAGTCTCTTGCTGATCAGTCCAAAGAAAATGGTTTGACCGATAAAAATATAAACTTGTTTTTAACAACAAAGCACCACAAACAAGCTCTTCAAATAAGTGTAATATCTATTTGGTGTAATGTATGAAAACCTTACTCAGTTATTTTCCGACAAACATTCTGTGGACATGCCATTCTATTTCTATTCTATACCGTATCGAATTGTGGGCACATTGTCTCTATGCCTGATATTACTCATTGGCCTTATTGGCAATTTAGTGGTTCTGGTTGTCGTGATATTCTCCCCAGGACTACATACTCCGACAAATTGCTACCTGGTGTCCTTGTCATCCAGTGATCTACTCGTTTTACTGTCGACTACATTACTGATGATCTACGATCTATACATTCCTTACGGTCATTGGAATTTTGGAAAAACCGCTTGTCGTCTAAGTGTCTGTGTTCAATACTTAACAGTGGCCGTATCGGTTCTGTCGATTTGTGCGTTTTCTGTTGAACGATGGCTTGGTATCTGTTATCCTTTGAAAGCTCATTATATGTGTACTGTCAACCGAGCAGTGCGAATTATTACGGGAATATGGGTGTTTGCCACATTACATAATATCCCATGGATGTTCATTATAACCACAAAGACATATTCATCGGTGAATGGTCCGTTTGAAACATGTGTGTTTGAAAGTGAACAGACAGCGTCTAAAACGGTATACACCTGTGATTTTATTTTCTACTATGCTTTCCCTCTTTGCATCACTGTAATCATGTATGCTCAAATTGGATGGCACTTGTATCGTGACTCGAAGCCATCCGGGATGTTTGTCAACAATAACAGCTCACGTGCGATGAGGAACGAATACGAGTCGGTTACAATATCTACACATGTGTCTCATCAACAGCTTTACGTATTACACACAATGAACAGAATGAAAGCCAGAAAACAAGTAAGTCGAATGTTGAGGACAGTTTAATCTACAGGGATAAAATTAGAGAAGTGTACAACTTTTTTGTTTGATTCTGTTGAAATTACTGACATGTTACTTTGCTTTATGGGTCAGTTAGAGTTTTGTAGAACAGCACTTCTATTCCGCGACGTTCACTTTACGACCACAAACGTTCTCAACTAAATTAAACACGTATTGTTTCCAATGAACTTAACAATTCTGGAGGCTTGGGTAAACCTTACTTCAAGGTCAATCAAAATTCACATTACCTTGCCTGGTGATTAGATTTAAAACCCTACATTACAGTTATCACATAGTTTGCCACGAATCGCCCTGTTTCTGACGAGGTTCTCAGGGTCTTTTGCCTAGTACATAGTGGCTTCGGTTCTCAGCATTAAACTGACACAGTTGTTCATTCAAACACGTACAACCTACTGACTGCAAATGAGCAAGTAACTGGCCCAAAACCGTTCTTTGAATAGTACGCACCCGACCGGCTATACTAAGTGGTACCACACAAGGAGCTCCTTCAACTGTAGTCATTTAATGATGAGCATTAGACAATTTAACCATGAAGGACCTGTTACGGTTACTGAAGCTTGTGCTAAGATGCAATGTTTAGCCACTTTGTGTTTGTATGCTTATGTCTGCTGTGTTGGATAACACAATTATCAGTTAAGGCAGTAAATGTGGGTCGATGTTCCGACGACAACAATTTGCTAAATATATTGTTAAAATCATCCAGGTGAATTTTGTAGCTGTACACAGTTCAGTTGATGTTTTACACGCATGCACTTAACTGCTAAGGATAGTCTTTACATGATCACTTGATGAAACGCAATGAATGACGTGTGGAAGAATTTAGCAATGAACCTGTTTAATCATGGGGCATATTACTTTCGTTGTCCTTCTATGTGCTTGTGACGACTGTATACATTTGAGTATTCACTGAGTACAACGTCATTTCCGTTAATTTTGTTACACACTAGCTAAGCAGCATTTAATGCGTAATTCACAACCGTGGGAATAAACGCTTTATTGGAAAATTACCAAAACTTCCTCCAAAACATTATGTACGGACAGTTACTTTTAAGTTCTGCCGCTCCCAGCTCACAATCTCTCCAACATCATACACCACCCTCATATCTCTCAGGCATATAATCTCTTCCTACATAAAAGAGAGGCTGATACAGTTTTGCTATAATCTACTGTGAAACCTCCGCCAAACTGTTGACCGTTTAACCCACAAACAGCAAAGGCTTTTGGGGTAGTTATGTTTTGTTCGCATAAGGTTCATGGAATTAAGCACAATTTCCGCTCTGCATACTCGAAGAGTTGCCACCTTCGTTTCAGAGGATTTGCTTTCAGAGGTTTATTTATAAAACCATCGTTATTTCTAGTTTCCTGCAAGTGAATTCGACTGCAATCTTTTTCCGCGTCCACATGTTTACTCCGACAGTTCAGTATGAGTACGAAAATTAACTCAAGGCACACATTACCGACCTTTGCGTAAACTGTTATCTTTCAAGGATTTTATGGTTAAAACTCCCTCCAAAAATGATTCAAAATATGGTTTGGGTTTGTTTCACATGGTGAACCAGGTGATTTTAAACGTACAACGTAACTCAAAAATATCTCGGACTTATTTGTTTACAGACTAAAAGACGGTATCAGGCACAAGAGCAGTGTGTAAATATTGGTTGCGGTGTCAATATTTTCGAGGAGATTGAATAGACGTAACAATTGGGCAAATTTTAATTTTTTCGGCCTAGAAGAGTGACGCATATCAGTAATGTAAGCAATAGGATTTGTGTAAGATATCCGCACCAAATTTAGTGCGAATGAACTCGAATAGTTTGGGCGTCGTGTTTAACATATTATCGATATACAGATTGAGAATAACACAATGTTACGAGCAATTTGTAATACTCTACGCTCCAACCACTTTGGGTGGCCTTCCTTAGGAGTGTTGTAATCGAAATCGATTACAACACTCCTGAGAAAGGCCACCCGAGGTGGTTGAAACAGAGTATTACAACTTGCTCGTAACGTTGTGTTATTCCCAATCTGTTTTTCAATAGGATTTGTGCTCCAAAAGCAATTTTTATGGTATTCCCTTCGTAGAGTAGACACATATAATAGAATCTGAAAACAATGTAACAAAGCTTGAAACATTTTGTTCGAACAAGAAAAGGAATTTGAGTGATTCAGTCTATTCGTTTGTTGTGTAAGTCACCACATTACTTGCTTCGCATTTTTCGTCCATAAATAAGAAATACTGCTGCAGAGGTTTCAAATGTTCGTTTGCTAAAAAACAGCGATCGATAGCAGTGGGAAGATGCCAGTTGCGCAAAACTTTCGATGAAGTTGAATGTAGACCGAAAGTCAAGCTAGGGAATTCACAAGACAGGATATGTCAAGGAGTATTACGTAGAGACCTGTTGCTCAAATTTGACAACCGCAGTGCTTAATATTAGTAGCTAACAAGAGTGACTGTTTCAACCGATCGCTGTTGTCAATTTGCCTCAAAAGTCAACTATGCAGACCACATTGTGCATTATAGAGTACTTTTTGACATTTCAGTTATCAATTCATTCTAATTTCTGCGTTCTAAATTTTAGAATTTTAGAAGCATCAACAGTCTGAGACCATGATAGTTTATATTTTTGGCAGGAAGAAAAACTGACGCAATAATCATGAAATTTCAGGGCTGGAAGAGCAAATTAAGGAAAGTTCGATCCTAATCAACACCATGAAGACATCATATAAAGCATAGGTTTTCATTTTCTTCAATGAACTTAGTAAAATTTCTTGCATCCAAGGGGAAGTCTGACTCCTAAATAAGAAAGAGTTTGCAAACTTCGGTATACGGCTCAAAAACCGTGACAGTCAAATGTTACATCACTATGCTACCCTCTTTAACATTCCATCGTCCAACGGGTAATCTGTCCTGTTAAATACTTCCTTAACTGCCCTGAAAGATGTGAAGGGAAACAACCTTGTTGAACACATTGAAGTATTTTTATATACGCAGTATTCGTCAAAGTTATTGCTGTTTTAACTCTTGGAATGTTACCTTAGCTCACTGCCGTTTTGTGCAGTAAGAGCAATTGAACTTTTGTATAAAACTTCGTTGCTTTCTTCAGTCTGGCAAAGAATAAAAACTGAAACCAGTGGCAACGGTTGTGAATTACCACCACCACACAGCGGTATCCAGTGTGACTAGCTGAAGAGGCGCTGTCACTATTCTCACTGTCCAGTCCGTGAACTACAATCGTGATGAACGTTTCATACTTGTAGTTACGGCAAACACACAGTTGATATTGTTCGACAGCAAGGTCTCTTGCAGGAAATACTTCGCTCTGTGATACTTTATAGTGAACTACAGAGGTTGGAATTTTAGGTGTTAACTGCTCTTTGAATTTCTTCCCTCTTGTATTTCTGGGAGAAGAGCTTCTCTTGTAGATACACGGCTAAATCGGTATCTGTATAGCGACCATACTGTCTTGAACAATTAAACGTGATAGGTCATTTGTGTGATTAGCATGCCTAGGTAATTGGCGATAATTTTGACAACAGTGCCAGGTTAATAATGAGAAATCGGGGATTTCGATTATTTTCAAGTTGAACATCACTCACATTTGATCGCAGCCTTCGCATTCAGATAGACTTTCCAGCCAGCCTCTTTCGAAAAGAAGCGCTAAACTCGAGTTTCGCTCTCATTAGAGCTCGTCAGTAGTGCATATCCTTGCCACGGCCGGGATTTGAACTCCGGCCATTCCGATAATGAGGCAACCCTGTTGACTACCGCGCCATTGACCTCACACTATGCACGACCGAATCATCAAATCTGAATGCTCAACCACTTTCGCTTGTGAGCAATGATCAGGTTGCCCCGTCGTCTCGGGAGCAGACACAGTGACTGTCCTGTAAACTCCAATCGCTAACCCTGCGATTAGGACTTTCGAGACAGGTCGAGATCACTGATCTCATTAAACCTGTTAGGCGATATTTTAGATTACTGATGAGTAGTCGGGGATTTGGTTTATTTTCAAGTTGACCATCACTCACATTTGATCGCAGCCTTCGCATTCAGATAAACATTCCAGCCAGCCACTTTTGAGAATGTGGGCGATGTTCAACCTGAAAATACTGGCAGTGTTTAATTTTGAAAGTTTAGGGATATTGTTGTCCATCGAAAAATGACGACCAGTGCTTTGGTTAAATACCTCAGTTCTTGTGCATTCTCAACACCGGTACTAATTTTCCATACGATGTTTGTTATTCACGAACAACTAGTTATTGGAGCTGAGTTTTTGCCACTCTTTGGAAACGAAATGATTTCACAATAATTTCTTAGTTCTCCGATTGAGCTATCACAAGCAAAACTAGATTAGGCATATTTTCCAGTTAGACAAGATAGGAGAGACATTTAATCAATGAGTTCAACTTAACTGGAGCTAAAACTGACCAGCCTCATCATTACACATCTTTTGTGTTTGTATGCATGAGAGAGCCTTCAACCAGTCTTGATGTGTTAGCTGGTCGCCGTGAAGATAAGACTCAAACGGTGCAGATAATCTAACTAACTCCAATTTTTGAGTGGTGGTCAACCTGTGAAAACCAAAACAACCCTCTCTCTCACACACCAGTAATCAAAATATTAGTCGACCATTTTGATGATTTCAATGATTTTGATTCAGAGAGAAATTCTATACGTGGGTTAGAGTTAACAGAGTAGTTACAGTATTTCTTTTCGAAAACGGTTGACTGAAAATTCTATGAGACTAAGAAATCTGTGGTCCACCGTGAATCCTGTTCAGTTCGCATTAATTAAAAAACCCCTACTGTTTCACAGCTCATTATCTCATTCATTTATATCAGTTAATTACTTGAAAATTTCAGTCGTGTGGGGCAAGGCGATCAGGCAGTGAAACAAACGAACGTAGGAATGGCAGATATCTGGGTGGCGTGAACGGCAACGTGGATGACTGTATCAGCATTGTCAGTGCGTGACGTTTGATGTGCAACTCTTGGAGTTGTATTTAGATTACGGGCTCACAAAAGAAGTGGTGGGGTAAGCCACGTTACCTGTTCAGACTAAGTTTCTCACAGTCGAAGACGCCGGAGTTCTGTTCAGATATTGAGATAACGATCCGTTTTGGGTCATCGTCTGTACTCGTTACTTGGGGCCGCCCTTCTCCGCCTCAGATTACGGTACGCTCTGCCAATGTAAGTATATCCTTAACTGCAGATGAGCTGACTGAAACCGTTTAATCCAACTGGATATACAGAATAAGCGGAGACAGGCAATGGATAAGGAGTATATGCCCAGTTAAACTCGTATCACGCCAAGCCGGTCGTGGGGTCGAGCACAGTGATCGCATTTCGTGGTTCATTCTGGCTTTTTATGTGACACATGAGTGTAAAATAACTAGATAGAAAAATTAATTGCTTGCGATAATCTGACTAATCCTTGGAGTGTCTGACTGTGCTTACTTTTGAATTCGAATGTTGGAATGTTCGGTAAGTCTGATTATGCTTTGAACCGTAGAGCGTAGCAGCGCCAGTGATAACTGACTTCGCTGTGTAGTTAGAAATGCAAACTACTTCCTTATTTTCAAGACTTGATTTATGTGTGCACGTAAAAGGAAATCAGGAGGAATCATTGTTGTTTCATAAAGTGGATTCAAATTACCAATGAGAATCTTATAAATCACTAACTCCTATTATATACAAGTTCATTGACGTTGACAGTTCACTGTCCGTACGTTCTATTAGCACTGGCAAAGCGATTGTAAACAATTAGTGAAGAATTGCTTCAAATTACTGAATACGAGTAGCTTAACAGTTAGAAGTAGAAGTTACAGAGAATCTAATGGCTGATTGCGATAAAATTGGTTCACCTCGAGAGTGTGATTAAACAGTTTGAACATTACAGCCTGTTTCGGGGAGACCAAGTTTGCTGGCCTTCATCTTTGCAACAACGGAGTTTAACAGAATCTAGCATGATTTGGAATAATTGCGTTATCAAATTGATAGCGATCAACTAAGGTGCATTGTGATGTGGTCAACATGAATCACTCACTCAGAATATTGGTCTAAGGCACAGTGCCCATAAAACCGTCCTCGGTTACGTAACAAACGACAAAGACTTTCCAGCCGGACGCTTGATTCTTCACAAGAACATGTCAGCCTTTCCTGAGGGCTACCTGACCATGTTCATCGGCTAGACTCTGTCAGTCAGTTTAATATGCATCCCGAAGAACAGAAAGTAATGATAATGACCTCGAGAATAATCAAGTCCGTCTAAGTCGGTGCGATCGCGGATGGTGAAAATAGATCCGAGTGGGCTAGTAATGACAATTTAATTTTTAACTTTCACAAACATGCCAAAATAAAGCGTCTCGTATGATCGTTCATCAGGGCAAGGACCATCTGGCCACAGCAGCTTCTAGTGGCTGTACATTAGAGGACCGCGGTGCATTACAGTTCTTCTCCACGCTCTACGCGGACTTAACTAATTCCAAATACTGGAGCCCCTAACTTTATTTTGCAAAGGTGCCATTAAGCTAATCCTAGCGTAGTGGGTCAGCATGAACAAAACTGTAAGATTTTCACATCAGGCGATAGCTTATCCGCGCTTATCTGCTCGTGAACTGTCACGGAAAATCTCCCCCCTGGTATTAACACTGTTTTCGAAATCTGGTGCCACACATTGTGTAGGAGCAATTGGTCATTTCAAATCAATTATTCGTTCCCGCATCATGTCGGGGTATACGTGTAGCTACTGTGTGCTGCAATCTGCTACTGATTTTGCTAAGGTGAGGTGATTCTTTGAACTGGTAGTAAGTTGCAGGGTGATTCTATTTCCAGTTGGGAGGGCACTGATGACCCTCTCCTTGTGGTCTGCTCCATATATGCCTCTGATGATCGAAAACAGTGATTCCATAAGTAAGCGACCATTATCTGGGAACTCTCGGCCGCATTCTGCTGTGAATGAAGCTCGACGGTTTCGACAGCAGTCAACACAAACGCCTTGTCAGTTTCAGACAATGATCTCCAGATTAGAATTTGTCATCCGATTTGCACTTGCATAAATCATAAAATTTGCCGAGCAATTTATTGACTGGTGGCTAATAGTCAAAGGTTCAGCTGGACACCACTCGTATATTATCACATTGATCGTGCGTCAGGCACGATTTAATTAGCATATACTACGAGGTGGTAAATATCGCACCTTTTAAAATCGTTTTGCAGCCTGAGCGTTGCGTATGAACGAATATGACTGAGCATTTGGATGTGATGATTTGGACTGGCCTAAAATGTGGTCACCAATAAACATGATTGTTTCATCAGATGGTGGTCAGTATTTTAAATGACTAGTACGTAGGACTGCTGTGGTATTACACGGAAGAAACCGGAATACAATGCGTCGTCTCCACAAAGGCTAACTGGGAAGTCTGCATAAGTGTAGAAGTCCTGCTTACTTCGTTGCTTGCGAATTTTACTTCGACCGTTAATCTACGGGCTACCAACACACGAAGTAAAACTGAGTACAGTTCGTTAATCTGGATGTATTTCTGTGAAGTGACGGAACTATCCCTTTGGTTTATTGATGCTCAATAATGGAGTGACCCTCTCCCTGCAATGGTTTTCGACAGACGGCATTGAGTCAGTCCTAATCATCGAGTATCACGTGGGAAACATGCGTTGCTTTTCCGTCCAAACATAACCAGAGCTCAGTCAGTTTTATTACCTTAAGATTAGTCAACAGTAAAAATTGTGTTTGTTAAACATTCAGCTACTCTGAAAGACCACAGGCCACTGTACTCTTGAAAAATAAGTCCTGTATGACGGTCACCTGATAAAATCTGAATGACTCAGGTTACCTCTCTGGATTTCACTAATATTATTCAAACGATAACATATCGGCAACTCTTCAATCTGTTTTTTCACAGGACCTTCAGAACCGGTCCAATATGAGATTCAGAAAAAATTAAGGGTTATATTTTCCAGTTCTGTCAAGTTTGCCCTCGAACCTCTTATCTCCCGGAAAGGGGACACTCTACTCGTGCCTATATCACAGTGGCCGTATCCAAAACGTGTAATGAATAAGAATCCTAGGACACCGATTTCGACGACCAGGCACAACATATAGAAGCTAACTAAAACCGATGCGTCATTCAAATACCTTAACACAGGAGTACGTTGCTACGCACTGGAGAAAATTTCTTCTGAACTATATAAATCAAAAGGACTTCAGGCCTAGACTCTACTTTGGAAAGCTATCTAGAATGCGACTGAATATATCAGCCATTAGGTGACAAGGGTGTGCGAACAAAAGGTATTCATAAAAAAATGTCGCCTTGTGATTAAACAACTTATAGGGCACTACCTGACATTTAAGTGACTCTGAGCAAACATCTGTAGCCAACAGGATACATCAAATAGGATTCAGATCAGAGGTTATTAACGTTACCAGGTTGATCTCTGGTCAATTATGGTGCATGTGGTGATAAGTTCATCATACATTGTGGACTCAAGAAGATAAGGTTACATCAACTTATTATTTTAAAAAATTGCAAGTTGAAGGTCAAGCTTGACATGTAACTATAAACAATGATCATTTAACCACGAAAACATGGCGTATACTGATGTGAAAAGTTGTGGAAAATGCAGTGCAGTGAGTAAGCTCGCCTTCAGAGATTCATTATCAGATCGACTAGTATTTCACAGCGCTGTCACAATTCACTATAATATTCATTGTCGGAACAGTTATTACGTTTACTGGGATGGTCAAACAAGAACTGTCCAAGTCCGTCTTGTGACTTCGTGTCTCCAACAAAAACGGTTAGTTTAATTGACTAAGGAGCCATCTTTGCGAACACTTCTTCTTGGCTATATCGCGGTTGAATGCTGGACGTCCTAGGCAACTTTGCAGACGATACAAAGTTCGGTAACATAAACGTTCAGATAAGACCGGTTGTAGTAGAACGTTTGCATCATTTTGACACTTGAACCGTATGAACATTCGATTCCGGCTAGCTGATGTTGTTATCTGGGTTGACGGTACTTTATTAGTAATCATTGCTTAATAAGAAATTCAGCGTACATTTGGTTCCCAAGTCATAGTCTAAAACTAGGCAAACATGAAAACTGTACTGTATACTGCAAACTGCATTGTGTAAGACATAGGTGTGAAAGTGTGCAGGTTCTCATTGGCAGCTCACACTAAACCGGTCTGAATTGTCGTTGTTCAACCACACAATTCTGGAAACCTGAATAAGCAACCTGGTTGGCCACAACAGCACACAACGGAAAACGACAGGTGAACTAAATTCAAGTCAATCACGTGATGTTGATTGTTTGTTTGGATAACGTGCGCAAGTTAGGGACGTTTCATCGGCCGCAATGTTAAACATTCCACGATTCACACTGGCTGGGTCCACTGATGTTTCAGTGCGTTCGACTTGGTGTATCGTTACAACATTGCAGTCAGCAGACGGGTACAACCATGTTGTGCGTGAGTAGTATTTACTTGCTATTAAGTGTTCTCATCAACTCCGAAACTTCTCCAATTCGTGAGTTTGTACTTTGTACCACATATTTTTGCTGCAGTAAGAACATCGAGATTGATATAAATATATTTGCTTCACTATTTTGTATACCATGAGGTTGGTGTTACGACGTAGTGCTGCATTGGGAGAGATGAAACGACAACGAAAGATCAGAATAAACAAAACGTAATGTGGAAAAAGTGATTACGTTAAAAGATGACGTTATCCGAACTTCGTTATGCATCGAGAGTTAGTTGCATAACTAAAACAGTTACTTTAGACAGATGGGAGACGTATTATATTAGAAGGTGAGAAAACGATCAGCCCCTTGGTGGCAAGGCTAGACGCAAACACCTGAAATCAATCGCTGACCAAGGCATTTCATTTAACTGGGCCACTTTTTCTAACAAAAAGTTTCTCGGAAAATTTTCCGTATAGTATTCCTTCTAATTACCCTCACCTTTTTCTCGAAAGTCCAAAGTGCTCTATTTTAAGCTCAGTCATTCAGGCTACATAACTGACAGTACTTTGTAACTTGCGAACAATAATTAGTGGGTGCAAGTATACTACCAGGAGTAGGTTGATATAGTCCAAGCCCCACTTACAACTGATCTCAGGCCTCCTCCTCCCATGAATATTCAAAGCAGCAATTTTCGAGAGAATTAATAAGCTCAAGCTTTGCTCTCGTTGGAACTCGTCAGTAATGCGTATCATTAATATGATCGGCCACAATTTCAGCAGGCAACCGTGTTAACCGCTCCGCCACTGACCTCGCGTTAAACACGACCGAATAGTCACATGTGAATGTTCAACCACTGTCGCTTGTGCGTACTGATCAGGTTGGTAGACTCTTTCGACTGAAGATACGGCTGCTCTCCTGTTGACTCCAATCGGTGACTCTACACTAGGACTTCTATTCAGCTTGCATTCAGAGAAATCATTACCATTTCCGAGAGGTACTTTCATTATTTTCAACTCGTGGGGTTTCCGTATGTACAATGCTAACAAACACTGATGACAGCAAAACTGGAATAAAATGATTTTTGTGAGAACAGTTGACTATAAATTCTGTGGCTACTGATGAATGAGGTTACATTTATATCAGCCAATACCCCAAGATTCATTTGAACATATTTAAGTTCATTGATACTGTAAATTCGTGCACATCGTTGCATTATTTGTTTTTTGAGTTTCGAATTCAAATTTCCTATTTGATTAATACAATCTCCCGTCAGCGGTTCCCAGGAGCTAGCGCGTGAGAAAGTTTTTCTATCAATAACCTAGTTGGCTGAGGTTTATGACGTTCTTCGCATCCAATGGCAGTTGGTATCGATATTCGACACTGGTCACCCTCTACAGCCACGTAAGAAATCTTATTTTAATTAGGATACTTAGAGATATCTCTGATTTTGGAGTAAAGTTCATTACGGGCAGTAAGCTGAGTGGTGTTGTGAATGCTACGGAACTCTTCTAAAAACAATTTGTAACCGACGCATAGCTTTTTAAATGGTACAGCTGTTCTGTACAGTATGTAGAGTGCACATACAAAGTCTCAATTGTTGTGACACAATTGGGCTGAATTTGCCTTTATAATTGGTGGTGCAAGCGGGTAGTTTGAAGGCAATCATCGCTTTAATTAATTGCGAAGTGTTATCATATTAGCTCATGATGTTATTGATGTGGTGTCTGGGCTAATTTTGAAGGCACGCGCCACACTGGTGAATTTTTGTTGTTTATGAAGTTCCAGCGACTTCCATTTGTTGCTTAAAGGCAGAGTTTACAGTGCCTGTGCGCACTACGCCTTACTCCATGGATCACAGATTTAGTGCATTCATAAAGAAGATGTATGAGAGTTTTCAGTATATGACGATCGTTGTCTGCACCAGATGGCCTATAAACAATAGGCTGTCGGTGTCAGCAAGGTGGCACTCTGTCGCCCTATATTTGGTATGTCTGCACTGCTGTGCCCGATAAGCTGGTGAATGCAGCTGTGCTGCCTCCACTGGATGGTTCACCTCCTCTGTGCATCTACGGAAGGCCTGCGGCACCGCGTTATATTTAAAATAATCGTCCATGGATAAACAGGTTGGAAATAACACAACGTTACGAGCAAGTTGTAATACTCTACGTTTCAACCACCTCGAAATCCGGACTTCACTCACAACACTCCCGGGGAAGGCCACCCGAGGTGGTTGAAACGTAGAATATTACAACCTGCTCGTAACGTTGTGTTATTCCCAATCTGTTTATCAATAACATGTTAAACACGACGCCCAAACAGTTCAACTTCATTCATACTAAATTTGGTGCGGATATCCTACTAATGATCGTCCATGGTTGGAAGTATCCACAGTTCTGCCAAGTAATGTCATGGTCACTGACTGTCAAACAGAGAAAACCCATAACTCTAAACTGATCATGTTCCTCAGTAAATTCTTGAACCAGTAACGCCCATGAATTTTGATACGAGGATGCGGCCTTCGTCTGTCTAACTGAGACGCAGACAACCTTTGTCAGTCCGATCAACAGTGGTCCCAGTGTTGTTAACACATGTGCCTTGTATCCATTTCACGCTGCAACTGTCTCAGTTTCCGACAGCCAGCTCTCCACGTCTTCATCCGTGAATGAGCATGGCAACGGTAGCTTCATCGCGTTGTGTTCAGGACACGGCACCAGTGTAACAAAAAGTCGTTTAATGAAGCACGATCTTCATTGTCCAGCTCACACGATCCCCAACCTACGTGCGCGCTCGGGCTTGTGAACCGGAATTATGGTCCGCAACAGAGTGACGGTTTCCTGTCACACTTCGTGTGCACTCCTCTCTGGTTTTTTTGTGTGTGATGCTAACTGTTTCTGTCGTGGTATTTTTCGTCCTCCATTCCCTGCCCATTCACTCATGTTATCTGTAGTTCACTCGCTGTGGGCTTGTGATGCATCTCAGCGCAGCGCTGAGATATATCATCCTGTTGGAATAATCACACATCCGATTTGGAAGGCGAGGGGACTATGGGACCCTTGGAGCCATAAATTACAGATATTTTAATGGCGAGACTGGAGGTAAACAGGTGAACCCAACCGGTGATAGGGAGAAGACCTGGTACTGGTAACGGTAAGTGGCTGCTATTCATGCGTTGGGAAAGCGAATTTATGGATGGACAATAGTATTAAGGAAATCACAGTCTCACTGGTGAGTAGTCGGAGATTTGGTTCATTTTTAGTCTGAACATCACTCACATTTGATCGCAGCCTTCGCATTTATAGAGACCTTACAGCCAGGCTCTTCCGAAAAAAAGCACTAAACTCGAGTTTCGTTCTCATTAGAGCTCGTCAGTAGTGCATATCGTTGCCACGGCCGGGATTTGAACTCCGGCCATTCCGATAATGAGGCAACCGTGTTAACCATTGCGCCATTGACCTCACATCAGGCACGACGGAATCATCAAATGTGAACGCTCAACCACTCTCGCTTGTGAGCAATGATCGGGTTGCTTGATTGTCTTTAACTGAAGGTCTCATGTTGCGTACAGTCAACATAAAACATTTCATCTTTCTTATAGGTCAGAGTTTTTCGCCGAAGAAGACTGCATTTTCTGATTAGTTGCTGTGAAAGGCACAAAAACCAGTACTGTAACTGTCTTGAATATAAAACGTGACCCCACGCGTGTTTCGCGCTTATGCCACATTTATTCGTAGAGCACATAAAGTTAGCAAGTCAAAATCGTAATTAGGGTTCAAAAAAGGGATACATTCTGTAGCTTTCTCCGAAAATTACTCAACCGCGAATTTACAGTCGTATTACTGCGAACACGTTAACAGTCATATCCTTTTCATGCAGTTATTTGAAACTCGTAACTGACTGTAGACCAACTGTGGATCGTTGGCTGTTCAAAAATCAAACACATTCGTCTACTCTAAGGCAATACACCTTACTATATCAGTCTGTATTATTGTGCAAATTCCCACTTAGTCACAGAATAATCAGTGTGAACGATATAATTTTTCGATAGATCATCATCAGATCAGAAAAACTGCATAAACTGTTTTAATGATTGTAAACAGACTCAGCCGTATAAATAACCTGAAATAAAATGAGAAAAACCTACTTCATCCTCCATCGTTCATTATTCTGGACACGGGGTTTAAGCTTTTCCCGAATTTGAAACGTTGAAACGTTTGTGCTTTGTTCCATTTTCCTTTTGGCCATTCAGGCAAATACGCAGTGATTAGAATATTGGGGTTTTATGCAAGCGGACATGTTCGCTCTCAGAGCCGACGCTTCATGACCGATCACATTCTAGCTTGAACACTTCATGTGAAGATAGCCAAAACAACGTCCCACAAGATCATCTTTTATTCTCATTTTCAAATCACAATAGCCTTGTTGTACTCAGAGTATATTCATATCAGTGAATGAGGTAATAATCTAGATCTTTTCAGAAAAAACTGTGTAAACAACCGAATTTATCTAACAGCTGGTCTCCGCGATGTGGTGGACGGCTGTTTTGCTGGGTCACATCATCATCGCGCACTCCCGAAAGTCGAATACACAACGTGTGAATGACTGTCATGCCAGATACTTATTCATTGAACAAATAAACCGTGACTGCTTGGGTTGCGGAGAGAAAAATCAGTTAACTGTAAGCGATTCACTAAGGCCGCTCGATCACAGGTACTGATAAAAAAGTGGGTAAATAACATACCTTCCAAAGATAGTGATTGTCTATCCCTCCGCGTTTTCCAGTGGATCAGCGCCTGAGATGCCACGCTGGCGACAAATTGCAGGTTGTGTTTTAGACTCCCCGGTGTGCCTGGTGCTAAAGTGTCCCATCTTGGCCAGAACAACTTTTCACCATTTCACTAACAAGCATTAGGAACAGCTGCGAAAAACACCTCCTTCTCAACTCTCACTAGGATCATGGTCAAGAAATGTTGATTTACAAACCAACCACAGCGGGCTGCCTGCTTTCACCCCATGAACAAAAGGTCCGTAACTGCTATGAAAATTAGGGCATAAACTGTGTGATCTGCAGGAATGCTCTGATAGGGTTTGGCACACCTTATCAAAACGGCGGTTAATTAGTTGCCGACTGCCAACGTGTGACCCAAACGTCTGTCAGTCATTGCTTCCAAATGCATTATCAAACGGAATTTTCGACGGAACGGTAAATAGTGGAAATCGCACTCTTCTGCTCGCCTCGTTGGTCCACATTAGATTTATCTGTTTATTTGAATTGCTTGACTTGTTTCTCTGCTGATAGCCTTGTAACACTGTCCACTGTTATGGTCGAGTTTCGGAAAGTATTTCAACGAATTAACCCACGGTTACTGAGTCTGGACCTACACCCAAAATAATCTGTAACCGGGGATCTATCAATGCTATTGCGTCCACTGTAGCCGCAGACAAAACACAGCACCATTTTGCTTGGGAGCTCGTTCTTGTCTTTAAAAACATCACAACAACATGTTTTATGTTCACAATTAACAACGTTTCATAAACAAGTGTACTAGTAAGGGGTGAGCAAAATTAAATTACACACTCAGTACAATAACCTATTTCAACACAAGTCTACACACTTTCATCTCATCACTTAAAACCTGCTCAAAATGTTTGCAATATTTAATGGGGTAATTTGTTTGTACTCGAGCGTATTGTCTCCTGCTGTGTCACTATGTAAGATTGATTGGTGTGAGTTTTGTTGAATATTTAATTGCTCAGATGTCCACCACTTAAGTGTGTGTCTACGCATGACCAGATATGCTTATCTGCACAGGTCAAACTGAGTTGTTCTAGACAACTCGAATTAAAAAATTACTATACGTTAACTCTTATCATAGACAAAACAGAGCTATATTAGTCTGTTCCTGTTAAACAAATATGTCAACTGTTCACGATAGCTTTATCTGGAACTGTTTGCAAATAGAAATTTCTTACCTCCATCTTCCTCGTCATATCTGTGACTTTACGGCAGAAAAATACAGAAGAAAATCCTAAGCATTTCACTTTCGCTCACTCTCAAAAATGAAGTGTTTTCCCAAATCGACAAAGGGTTACCGAGTGATAAAAATGTATTCTTAACTCTACTGTAGTGTTGCCTGTAACCGACGGCCCACGCAATGAGAACAGTGAAAACCTATGATTAACGTATCCATCAAGTAATGACTCATAATCGGGTGGTTGTGGGATAAATTTTGTGGGTCAACTACGATTCATGAAAAAACGAAAATAAATGGTACAGTATTTCTACGTGTTTAGGTATACTTAGTATTGGCTGAGCCTAGCCTAATCCAACCGATAAGTAGGCTCTGGTTTCAGCTTGGACACGCTATCTGATGGCTAGGCATACGTGAAGAACTCACTCCAAAAAACGCTGATGCCAGAGAAAATATTTTTTAGTTCAAAAAATCTGACAATTTTAAGTAAACATTAAAACCGGTACAAAGAACAAACGTGGCGTCTGAAAACATGTCGAGCAAATTGCTGAGTGAACTAAAATCCACTAACAAAACATTGAAAGAATCCCAGACGTCCCAGAGATCGATATGTGAAGGAAAAAAAGCATGAGTTAAGTTAAGTCAAAAACGTTACGTTGATGGATTTCAGGATTAATGCTTTCATATGGGTCGAGATACATTTCTAAAAATAGTTTGCTCGAAAATGGTGCACAATATGCTGAGTTAATTTACAAGACAAGACAAATCTTACCGATATTAGCTGGGAAGTATGATTTTCTTTTTTGTTAGACACAAGACTAAAATTAAAAAAACTTCCCCTCTAGAGAGCACCATGTTAGACTCTTGTCTTTAATATAGAAGAGTAATTTGTTCTTCAGAAAATAAATCGTCTAAATTCCACTTCAAAATACCTGTTCAGTAACTATCTGTTTCTCCGAGAAATCGTCGTCGACGCAGCTAATGTAGCAAACTGTTCGTGTCGTCTAGCGAAATATGGCTAGTCGATCAGTGGAGAGTAAAAACAGCCGGGAATCATTTTAGTAAACAATATGCAGACAATACTAAGTACTAGTGGTAGCACTGCTGTTGATGAGCAAACACAAGTTAAGTTTGTTCTAGTTGATGCTTATTTTAAGCGGAAAATTTTAATGTAATCAGAAGTTTGGTTCCACTCCGTAGGCCTCTCGGTTTTCTACTGCGTCGAGGTTGGTTTACTGGAACATGGCGGTTAACGGCATCTGGAAGTTTCTCAATGATGATCTGCCAGTGATAATCTGGAAATATCATGGAGATGGAGTCATGTCAATCAATCTAGCGGAGCTGTTTTCGTCCCTGTGGAATTCCTCTTGCCATACCCTCCCGACAGGTTTTTGGGGTAATACATTATCTAGTTCCCTGTAGATAGATGGGTTCAATAATCCGTAATTACTACCACCAAGGGGAACCTTGACATTCAGATCGCTCATAATGTAAACTCAGCTGATGATAATTCGATTAAGATGTGTCTATGCACGCGTTCCCCACCTCACCATTCCTTATGGTCCTGAATATGTTGAAGTAATGTAGCATTCTTCAAAGTCACAGGGAACTCCCACCATAGAAGGACGTAGCAGTGGTGAAATAGTGGTCCGTAAAGTATAATAAGGCCTGGCACTCGATAATGCAACATTGCAGTAGTAGACGCACACGGTCCGTAGTCCGAGTAGAGACACAGAACACGTGCTAACACACCACGTCCTCTTGAGTTAGCAACACCCACAGACGGTCAAGACGGTCTGGAATCGTAACCAATGAAATGTAGGACATGTCCTCCAGGTTAGTTACGGCCAATCACAGACAGACCGAACAAACAACTCGTTCGACGCTGCACATGTAACACACCACTCTCTTAACGAACATGATAAGTCTCAAGTTGATAACGCTCAACTGGTTTACGTACGCGTTGAGACCATCGGAGCTCCATTGGCGTATCTGCGGTTGCTGCTTGTACCGAAACGGACTGTTCTGCATCTGTCTGCATATCGGCATTTTTGCACACTGCTCGGCTCAAGCGTCTCCTTGGTGCGATATCGGTCTGAGTGGTATGAATGTCGACGCACAATGTGGCCATCTGTCGATTTCACGAAAGTATGGCTCCCCGTACAGCGAATGACCGTCACCGCCTGTGTCGCTATCTCATGAATTAACCTAGTGTAGACTGGATCGGACTCCCTCACCTGTATTCCCCTCATATCATGTGATCGGGCTAATATTCCTCCTGTTTTGTCTCAACGTAGCTACGAGAACTGGGAAATAGTCAATGCAATCTCGTCCGTAATTTTCTACCAGACATGGGATCCGCGAGATATTTCCCTGTCGACCCAGTTGGAGTTGTCCTGTACTTGAACAAATATTGATCTAGTTTTGTTTGTACCGTTTCAAAGTACCTCTTGAGAAGGCCCTATTCGACAATCTGAACTGCACGTTCAGTCAGACCGCTTGACGCAGGGTGGTATGGTGCATATATTCTGCGTGTTGTACGCCACTGTTACGCAGAAAATGTTGGAACGTTTGATTGATGAAAGTAGGTCCGTTGTCAGTACAAACTCTCTCAGGTATTCTGAATGTCACAAACGAAGATTGCACTCTAGTTATCGTGGACTGTGAATCAGCATGTGCGACGGGATAGACATCGATCAATTTAGGGAGGGTATCAGTTATAGGCTAATACACAAAAAAATTACTCAGACGAAGTAATCCACGTGTATCTGTTGCCATGGTCTTTCCGACCAACGTCAACGTTGTATTAGTCCGGGAGTATTATTTCATTGATATTTCTGTCATATCTCACCTAACTTTAAGAAGCGTTTGGTATGTGAATCAATATTCGGTCGCCAGCAGTAACCCTTCACCAGGACCTTCATTCTTGTTATTCCAGGTTTGGCATCATGTAAATCTTTGAGCAACTGTCGTTGCAACTTGTGTGACGGAAATACTGGAGAACCCGTGAAAATACAGCCATCGTGTAAGCTTCATTCATCCTTCCGAACCATGAATGATTTCAATTCAGAAGTAACTTCCACCGGCCACCCGATTATCAGGAAATATATTACTTCAGATATTAATGGATCCGTTAACCGCTTCATCTGTTCACTCCGAATCAACGTTTTGTCCAAGTGTTGCACGAAGTTGTCCAGTTCGGGTTGTTCATTCGTTGTTGTCGTCGGAGTGCTTAGAGAAAGATGACTGAAAGCATCAGTTTTTGTGTTGTTGACTCCAGTGACGTAACGACGTTTGTAACGGTAGGCGTTCAGAAGTAGCGCTCATCTGTGCATTCTGGGAGAAGACAATGAATTCCGTTCTCCACTCTCAGTAACGTCAGCAACGGTTCGTGGTTCGTGTGGATTTCAACATGCTTTCCTTGAAAATTACAGCGGGCGCCTCCCTGTCAATTTGGGGATAGCTTTTCTCAGATGACTGAAAAGTTCGTGAGGCAAAGGCGATTGGTCTGAGAGAACAGTCTTTTATTCGATGGCAAAGTACTGTTCCAACTACCCATGGAGACACTTCGCATTGCAGTATTAGTAGTTTGCGTAAATCGCAATGGTCGAGAAATTTAGAAGCATTCAGGTTCTTTTTCGTACCAACAAACGCCTGACGCTGCATTCAGCCCCAAACCCAGAGTGTTTTTTTGTGTAACAAAATATACAGCGGTGAAAGTATTGTGGAATCATGTCGCAGAAAACGGCAGTAGTGTGACAACATTCCCAGAAGTGGACGGGATTCAGCTTCATTACCAAGGACTGGTGCATCGAGAATGGGCTGCAGTTTGCCATCCAACATATGCAGGTCGCTTTCTCAATTCGGATCCGAGATCACGAACTGAGTCGGCGAAGAAGTCACGTTTCGTCCACCTCCGCTTTGATCTGACTTGCTGAAGACGGTCAAGCACACCGACCAATGTGCGTAAATGATCTGATGCTGTGGGACCAGTGATAAAGATTTGATCTGAGTATGCACAATTGAATGTAACATCTTTTAACCAGTTTTCTATGGTCGTTTGAAAAACCAAAGGGGCCGAACTAATACCAAATGCTAACTGTGTTTACTGAAAAGGCTCGTGTGCAAGAACTGCGAGGCAAACACGACAGGATTCATCAATTTCCAATTGGAATTAAGCGAACAGTCAGTGAACCGAACTGAGTACGCAAAAATCGAGACCCGCTTGCCGAGGCTGAGTACACCGGCCGGGGCACATAATTTACGCCAATGTCCGTCAGACCAGACAGACCGATGAGTGATCCTAGGAATTTCCACTGATGTAGATCATGCACTGCTCGAGTGATGGCATCAGATCTTTCTGAAGCCGTCAAATTGTGCAAACGACAACGTTTCTACGCCTGTGTTCATCAACACATGTGGTCTCAGATGACGGCTACAGGTGTGTATTTATCTCGGTCGGAGCGTGTCCTAAATGAGTTCTTACTTCCGTTGTGGCCGACTTGTTGCAACTCCATTAGCTTCTCGAATTTATCTACAGAATGATGAGTAATCCACAGTGGACGCGGTAGGAGAGTGAACTTCGGGTTAGAACTTGTTCCCAATCTCTCAATTTGCTCTGGGGAGGTATCGGCTTAGTTGAATGTTGAGAAAATTTCGAAAACTCCTTTCCTTCGTGCTTCTCTTATTCTGCTACTGTGCTGAACTACTCTCAGACAGATTGAGCAGAATTAATGACCGACATACACATGTGGGCGAGTTTAGTAGTTTCCTCTTGGATGTCCGGGTGCCCATTCTTGCTCGGTTCGATTTCCAGTATCCATCAGGTTATATGAGTCAGATTTTTCCCTGCTTCTTCTCGTTCACTCTGACTAGGTGAGCCAGCTGTATTTTCACGGGTGTCTCAGGCTTGTTTGTGAATTTTTGCTTGATTTGCCGTGGTAAACAGAGGGTACAGCAATATTCTGTAGGACAACATGAATCTTTAAGACAGCCTGCTTGGTGGATTATTGTAAATCAGCTGAGTTTTTGGCTCATGTTCTCAAGTCACATCGGACCAAAGGGCTTTTGAATTGCTACTCAATCACTATCTTCGACTGACCTTACAATTCTTCTCTCACTAGGACTTGTGTTCACAAATTCACTAAGACAAGGTGGAATACGTAGTGCATCTTCATTAGGGCGGCAAGTCTGGCACCTGCAGTTTCGGATGCTGGCTCCATACGGATGCAAAATCATCTTTGTAGGTTGGGCACATTTGTCCTATGTTTTCAGTTGAGTTTCCTTTGGGATCTTGTGGGTCAAATGCGGTACAACTCCACAGGGTCCAGTATGCTTGAATCTGGCGGTAGAATACAGGTTAAAATTCCAACGTTTCTACGGATTCCCCTGTCAGAGATCGTACATCTTTATTGTATGAGAGACTTAACGATCGCTGTACTGTATTACTCAATTTGCCACATGTGATCCATAAGTAATTAGTATTCGGGCACACACACAAGAATACTCGGACTTTTAACATTCAGCTGCACGGTTGCCATTAACGTACATGAAGGTAAAAGAAGACAAAAGAAGACATCGCATGGAAAGTTGAGTGCAAAGCATACACGCCCGTGGTTCTTTGGGATTTTTGGGTTGGTTACTAAATGGATTACTTCTGACGAACGGGCGGTGATCACCTCGAAACGGTACGACGCCCGTGAGCACCGAGCGAGCTTAGGAAAGTGATTAGATTCGAGATAGTGCCTCAATTGAACTACACTCTGTTGTCAACAGAAGTGATAGGCCGAGAACTGTGTTTGAACTCTTGTCGTTGCTACGCATAGCAATACACTCAAATATCGAGCTAGATAGCAGGCCGTACAGCAGAATTGACGGAGCTTGATCTGGGTAGACTAATTCGCTCGCTTTGTGGGCTACACCCACTTTTTACTCTACTGTCATCTTCGGTGGTGTGCGGCGCAGACGAACAGTGAAGACGATGAGTACCCTCATAGGCTGCTCACAACCCACAAGAACGACTACACCGATCCGCCGTCAGCCAGGTTGCTACTTTCCCGAGGTGTGTGTCACCGTAGACTTGTTTGGTGAATTTCGAGAAAGCTTGGGAACTTCCGAGATATCATGATTACTTGGTTTTTTAGGAGCCATCGTTCATAAAATGGAAAGTTTTCAACGACAAACAAGAGCACGTTACACCAGAAGTGCGAATGCAGTTCATATAAAAAATGCGGTCATTACTGCATAGTACTGAAAGTGCACCAACAATCTCCCAGGTACGGTGACAATATACATGCATAATAAATTTATTTATCACGTAAATTTGCGACCCTTCACGCTTAGCCAGTATTATCGCTTACCATGCTTGTTAGGCCTACTGGGTTCTCGCACTAACGAGCTGCCTGACAGCGTGTCAGCAATAAGGGATGCATCATACAGATTGTAGTTACAGACTTACGTTTACTTAACGGTCGATTGTGATCGAGGTGCACAAGGAGGTGAGAGACATAAATCTGTTGTAACTAAGAATAAAAATAGATTGATACAAAACGATTTCCTGTCTAAAAGCTTTCGGTCACAAACATTTGTACGCAACCTTAGATGGAATAACTAAGAAAGCTGCGGTTAGGAAGACAAGCCGTACATTTTCACGTTAAATGGGTGATGACCGTTACCAAGGCAGAACGGACAAGTAAGAACGTCTGCAACCAATCGTAGTGTATCTTTTGAAAAACGGAACTGCTGTTGGAAAAGAGTGGTTTCGTTCATCTCATATGAACGATTCTTCCAATAAACCAAACAACAATCACGAAGTAGATGGCTGAATAAAGTGGTGTTCACAAGGGCACACAATCCGCTATAGGTGAAGCATTGCGGAATGCCTCCGGGGTCGGATCGACAACCCAGTAACAGGCAAACAGATAAACACGTCCAAAACGCTCATGCAGGTAAATATCGATTGTCTTTGGAATCTTCAGAGAGATGACATTCCCTCGGGTCGTTGCCTTAGCCCATAAAAACGGCAGATCGATAATGAGGCAGTGAAGTATTCTGGATTGAGTTCTGCGAAAAATTGAACGACAATACGTCACGGACTAGGTCTGGTCCTCAAGTTCAGCGACTACGGTGATTCCTACCTTAAGTACTGGTGGATAAGATGTCTCATCTGATGAACCATTGTTCACCTTTCCAGTGATCTTCGTGCTGACGCCGAAGTGGATTTTACTCAACAGCGCACGTGATCTAGGACGAAAAGTGCACCTTCGTAGATGTCGTATGCCTGAAAAAGTGAATCCCTGTCAGATGTGTGTGAACCTGATTGGTTAGATGAGATTTCGCTTAACATGGGTTTTCCGTACAGAAGGTCAGAAAAATAGGATACAAAACAGTAGCATTTGAATTTACCTCATTTTCATTGGGCCGTTCTAACAAACGATGTGAGAACACAGAAAACAAGGATCTAGACCACGGCCGCGTTCATCGACCAACATATTGACCAACCCATGAGTGCAATTAACGTAGGTGTGGCCAAGGACACTAACCAGTGTTCGATCACATTCCTGACACGTTCCCAGGGTTTTCTTCGACGTGGGGTTGAAATTGTCAGCCCAGTGGATGTGCGATGAAGCCAAACGGTTGGTGAATCGATAATGCTCGCTTGTGCAGAATGGAAATTGCCCTGTTTTGTAGTTAAAGTGGATGGTGAGTTCTCGCTAGGCATAATTATTACTTGAGTTGGTTGTTCGGCTAAAGGACTCCATAAATCCGATCAGAAAAATAATGACATTGTCAGAAAGTGCAATGTAGTGCAATGAACTTTCGCTTGCTATCAAAAGTTGCGTGTTGCAGATGATGATACACGATTTTGTACCCGTGAATATGCGAGCTGAACAACGGGAGGTAATTCGACTTTGTGATCTTTGTACGGTGCAGCATATCCGTAGAGCACAGCTAGTACTAACGTTTCGAAAATGTGGCCGAATGAGTTTAAATGGATTACCCTAGGAGAAATTGACAACTAGAAAGTACACGTAACGTCAGATCATTGAAGTGTCTGTTCGACACAAGTTCTTCAACGTTTAAATTTTCATCTTTCATTTTCATCTTTCGTTTAACTGGCAATACAACACTGATAACCGGAATAAACCATTCTATTTACATACACTTGAAATCGACATTGCAAGCATACCGTCTACTCGGGACTAATACGTATTTATTTAAGGCTGTGTTTGAAATCCACAATTTACTCCAGACGAGCCGATAATGTTATCTGTTTGACTGTTAATCATATGTTCAGCGCAGCGAATCAGGGCTTTAAAGATGTTTTACTATCACTCACGTGTTTCGTCAATTTGCAGACGAACAATATATCCCCAATGAGGCTGTACATTAACTAACAGACTTGACTGTGGCTAGTTTAGTTTTATAGTACCAAGATCCAGTTAGTTCAGTAACAGCAAAGATGAAAATATAATGAAGATATAGACTTGAATTAGCACATTTTAGCCTTTGGTGTATGTTATATTTAGGACAGTATAAAAGTTTTCTACATGTTACAAAGTTAGGGTGGTACCGTGCCCGATCTAGTCCACTAAATTCAACCGAATTACCAGTACTTGTCTTATCAACTCTTATGTCTTGACTCTTTTTTCTAGTACATCCATGTGTTATCCCTGTTACTTTTCTCAAATGACTGTCGACGCACTACCGGTGGTTGTCCATCTGAGAGCTGCATGTCAGTACCACGGTTGCAAATCGTTTAAAGTGGTACCTGTAGATTGACTTATTCTACTAAAATACCAGATATCTTCCAGACGTTATTCCAGTCCTGAGAAAGATATGCAGTATATAGACCAGTCAGCCGTTCGGTCTATATCATCGAAGCAAGGAAGTGAGTATGGCACACACCCTTCAATTTATCTGCATATTTTAAAAGGTTGTGTTTTGTAAATCGACTTCACGGAGTAGTAGAACTGAAGCCAAGGACACTAGTACTTTGATAATTGCATGCCACAAAAGACGATAGGAAACGCAAACAAGTTCAAAGCTGCTTGTAGTCATTGCAGGTGAGTTCAGCCAACTTAATGAACATTGACTTTGGTTAATTTTAGCGGGCTTATGTTTTTTGTCCGGTATAGAACAACTTCCGTAGAAGATCGTCTTTATAACCACAATAGTGTCGCCGATTGTTTTAGGTTTTAGAGATTACATACGACACATAGAAGCAGCCGCACAAGATTCATTCCTTACGCATCACTCCGCAGCCTCTTGAGACATCAGTAGCGCGTCGTGAACTTGCACTCTTTGCTAGCACGCGAAATGTTGTAAATTAAAACTGGTATTTTATGATGATATGATTAAGGAAAAATTACTTAGTTTGGCAGATGATCGTTTCCAGTGATCAGGTATCATATTTGCAACACGAATTTTCTCGGTCGATAACCGGGTAAAATTACCCCAACAACCTTATTGTTGCACTTTTCTGAAACAAATATATACTCATACCTGTAGTGCCTGTAATATTTAAATGTTATGAGAGAGACTTACTAAGCTTGTACCGTTAACGACAGTTTTGAACGAACAGGGCAGATGATTGATTCATTTTCCGTACACTGACTTCGTGTGTATGTAGGTATATAGACTGGAGAGTACTCAAAGAAGGTTGTTGCACTATTCATAGTTTGGACGTATGTGTATAAAAAGCTGCATTTGTAAGATGCAGTGTTGAAAGGTACCGATGAACTGTGTATAACTGTGGTGTAGAATGAGTACACATATGCAATGGACAAATTGCTATGCAACATGCGATCGCTTCTGCAGGCCAATTGAGTGAAACAGTGATTTGTATATCCCCCAGCATATCCCCATTAATCCTCAACGACGGTTTCTTCGGATAACAGTCAGTAACCCACAATATCAATTGCTATCCCAACGTTCTACAGGACGTGGAGAAACAGGGAGTATTGCACATAACAATGGCGGTTTATTCTAATGTTAGAGACGTCAAGTAACCCAAATCTTTTTGGTCTAAAGTATGATTTGCACTAACACCAAACTTTATTAACACCTGAATCAGTACTATAAAAAAAAATATATAAATTATTTAAGTTTTTAATTCGCTTTTGACAACTTGAATGAACAAAATAGAAGCGATTGACGATAGTTCCTTTTTTAACTGTAGAACACCCACTTGCCTAAAATGTCCAATCACGCCAGCTGTACATTGATTTGCATCACATATAACATACCGTTCATGTATGATTCTGTAATGATAATGGTAAAAAATGGCCAAAACGAATGTGACTAAGCGTCGCACCACGATTATACATCTGTCTAATACGAGGTCAAGGTTGGGATAGTCAACAGGGTTGTCCCAAAGAGAACGTGGACGACACATCAACTCCCGATCGCGGGACGGGTAAATGCTACTGACCAGTTTCGAACGTTATGAAACCCCTGTCTTATGGCACTTTTAGAGACAATCTGCTGTTTTATGCGCCCTTTATTCTGCCTCAGGAACATCCAATGACATTTTTTAATGACTGGAAGGTTTCTTTTCACCAAACATTGGTATTCTGTTCTGTTCAAGGTTGTCAAAATCTGCCTGGCAATTGTTGTGGTATTCGCCAGTTGCTGGTTTCCTTACCGATTACTCGTCGTGTACAACAGTTATTCGGAGGCAAAATATGTGGATTTGTGGTTCCGCATGTTCGCACGTCTAATGGTGTTCCTCAACTCAGCCATAAACCCCATCCTGTATAACATGATGTCACGCAAATTTCGAAGAGCACTACGACATTTGCTTTATCGAGGTAAGCACGCCTTAGAATTTTATGCCAATGTTGTGTTATTCTCACTTAATTATTAATACGTCATGAAACATTAGAAAGACAGTGTATGAATCTGCCTTGTTGGCACATTTGTTAACAGTGGCAACGTGAACAGTTTCTGCTCCACTCAAAAGTATGACCTTCGGAGAGTAGCCAACATGCACACAAAGGTTTTCGGTTTTTTCAAGGACGCTGAAAATCCACTTCCTGAATGCATTCAAGTAAACTGTCTAATCACGCTGAAAGATAGGCTATAGTGTCATTGTTTCCACAATTCTTTTGTTTGTTCAGTATGATATTTGCTTAATATAGAAACCATTCATACGGCTTATACGGATGTCACTAGGGCTGGTTATGGGGCAGGTTGATCAGTAGCAAACCCGTAAGTACAATTCAGCTCAACTAATCTTGCTTCACTTTGAATGGACAAAAGGTTATTATACCAGAGTATATAAGAAAATTAACCCCGGATAACACCTTCTGTTATACCATATAGGCTGGGACTATTGTAGCTCAGTCTAAGTTACTCGGTAAAACGGAACAATTAACCAAATCCCTCAAGCGTTAAGTAAATCTTCCCAAGAGTCGAATAACATTGCGGTCTAAATTGCGATATGAATTCGCATTCATCCGCAGCGTATCTTTTGCTATGTGACTTCAAAGCTTTAATCATTCAGGCTTTTTAAACCTTCCGCTATAGAACGAAATTCGTTTGAGTTGAAATCGTTAGTCTTCTTACATTCAACCTATCAGTCAAATGAATACACCTTTGTGCTATGTGCGAACTGAATATGGCGTTCTAAGGTGGCAAATGGGACCATCCGTGAGATAAACGAAAACGAACGCGTCAACCAACCGCTAATAGCTCATTTGTGTTAACACGTGATGCATTTAAGCAGCTTGGTTCACTTTGATGCTCGTTGGAACAAAATCTGAGGCTACAGCAGCTTGCTATCCGGATTGGTCACCGGTGATTTCCCGTAGCCGTTTGCGAATCACCGGTTGACTTCGCATCAGTGAGTTTGTCCTGTTCATTGCCTTCATAAGAACTACTCTAAGAAAGAAGAGGTTCCTACTGACAACTCGTTGTATTTACATGCATACTGACTTTACATCCGATCACCCAGAGTGAATGAACAAATCTACTATCGTGTTGCCTGACGTATTTTTTGGTGCCGCTTACTGTATGAAACGGCTTGTGTTGTTCAGCGGAGAAGGTCAACATGCGGCTTTAACGAAATAAATGATTCAGTTAGACTTTGGGTGACGCACACACACTGATGGAATAATTTTCACCTACAACTTTGAAACTTGGTGGGTCCGTGGGTTGATGTTCCAGCCATCAACTTCATGTCCATTTGGATGGTAATCAAAGCAACTGTGATGAGAAGTGAATAGACTGTTGTGAACGCCTTGTATAAATTTATTTTTACGAGATTCGCTCAAGTAACGAGGTTAACCATCGTCTGAGAACATTATGGAACAGGCTTAATGATTGATCGTGATTCGTGATTCTAGTAGATTTCTGTGGCTCTTATTCAACTTTTACCTTAATTTATTTTTTACGTCTGCGATCTTCATGTCTCATCATGTCCTCTTATAGCGTCGCAGATTATCGTCCACACTTGATTTACTAACACAACCACAAACATACTTCAATAAAACGGAGACAGAGACAGCATAGTCTTTAAACAAAATACTTGCTTTATTCAATCATATACATAATGCATTGAATGACTTCGCAAAGTAAGACGATCGTACGTATGGTTTGTAATGAATGTCTTCGATCAACTAACAATGCTTCGTTTCTGGCGAACATGCAGCCAGTATGGATCCAAGTTGGATTTCATTGTCAACAGTTAATCAATAACAACCGCTTAATTCTTGAGAAAACTGATCGATAATAAGCAAAGCGGACTGATCGTAGATCTTAAAGTTAACATTCTATTAGCCCACCATTCTATTACTATGCAGGTCGAAAACACTTCTGCATAACGCCAGAACAATACTATTGATCCTGGAAGCCGGCGAATGGCAATTTTAAAAAGGAAGCTTCCACAATTTATATCCAACAATAATGAGCAACATCATTATTTGGTTGAAAACTCTTCAATTCTTGTAAAAGTGTGATTATTCGAAGAGAATGATTTTTGTCAAATCAGGACATCAAAAATTCATCCAGATCATTTAAATCTTATCCGACGTTGATTTCTTAAAATAACTCTATGACTTGTTCTTCTTAAACCCGATGCCGGAAACCACGGTACGTCTGAATAACATAGAAAGTGTATCATTACAAATCAGCAAAAAAATACCCAGGAAGAAGAGTGTAGGTTAAGAGCGCACAGAAAGCGCATCCCAGTGCTTAACACGTGCATGATAACAAGATATAGCTCGTTCAGAATCACTCATTCGTACACCTCCATCTCTCACACTGATGGGTAAGCGGTAGAGAAACGACTAGCCTAATGATTATGCCAACAGTTTTGATGAGATAGTAAGTCAAACAGGATGCATATTTGACCGTATGCGACAACTTCTCACAAACAAACTGGCCAACCGGGTGTGTCGGTCTACATTACTCTCCAACGAGGATACAGCAGAAGTGATGTTGGTAGCTGGTGAATGTCAGGACAACTGAGTAAGAGACATATATAGAAAGACTAAGCAACTTCACCTCAGGTGGCAACTGGGAGAGTTGTCCTGTAGTGTAATAAGCAACTCCATGACAATAAAGGGCGGTATTCGTGAACGAAACAGATCCACAAGACTAACCGAAACCTAACATTATTTCCACAAAAATTAGGAACTGTCATAATGCGTTTTTTAAGTTAATCGCATCATTTGGCAGCTTTCAGGTCTGTGCCCTTGTCACTGGGCCACGTTATGCCATTTCCGATCAACAAGTCTTGCTTGACCACTTTATCTGAACACCAATAAGAACAACGTGTTGCTTTACTGAGATCGGTGTGGACAGCTCGCTTGTAAATGTTGTCCAGATTGAGGTTTGTTCTGTGGGAACCTGCTTCCTACCGGAAAGTGTTATATCCAGGACGCGAGAACCGTTTGGTTTGGGTCGGCACAAAACATTCGCATCATGTGGGTTTTAGTTGGGTGTTGCATACCAGTACTGATCAAACAGAATAAGGCGGGGTAAGGGGTGTAACGAACTAATCACAAGTATCGTGTATGTTTGCAATCTGACTTCTGTAGGACTGTACAGACTGCAAGTACAAACGCATCAGTGGCTGTTTAAAAACAATACATTCATTTCACCGAATGCGTGTGTTATTTGTGGACCTTAGGGCGACTAATTCAATCTGTGTCTGTCTGCCTCTGGTCGCGCTGAGTTGTGCTGAACCATTCTCTTCTCAGTTCGGTTCGGTTTGCAGAAGTGCAGCCGTACATAACTTGGTCTGGAAGAAATTATCATGCTCGAAGCAGATAGCACACCTGGAACGCACCGATTTACGTTTATCGATGTCTTGCACAGCTAATTAGAGGTCATTTGTACAGTCCGTGCGATATATATATATAGCATCTATTTAGCGTGTACTTGTAAATAATGACTAAACGCATCGCGCAGCAAAACATTTGCTTCATGCTGCTTCACTACGCTTGAATTTTAGTGAGACAGTAAGCTGCTGTATACTTTTTCAAACTTCATACTTCAATCAAAGCTGATCGAATTCATCACGTACACTAATCTGCCAGTTACCGCTACAAATGCACTGTTCTGCTGACGGGTCGAAATAATCGTCACGTGAACATAAAACGAACGAGAAGACTGGTGAACGAAATATATATCTTGAAGAAATGTCTGCTTGCACAAAAGCTTCCTCTGCTTAGACATGACAGCAGCCCACGTTGTAAACTAGTCTAGGGATTGCAGTGCATTTCGAGATCACTGCCACACCGAATTCCTCCAGTGTTTGTGAATGTTCTCTATGCATCCTCTCTTTGATGTAGCCCCATGCCGCAGAACACAACTAGCATACAAATCATTCGTTGGAGCGCACGGTCCATCACTTGTTTGCAGGTCATGAAGACTGCCGTTATAACAAACGTCCTCATCAACCTTCGGACCGATCTACACGTCACCAGTCGCCTGCCCACATGCCTCACATTAAACACACGGGTGGCCTTCTCTGCATTTTCACACAGGTAGCATAAATGGAAGCCAGTTCAACAAGCTATTCAATTGTCAGTTTACCGGCACATTGTTCACCTACTGGCGTTCCAGATGTGCGATGTGGATCCAGCACGATAACATTGCCCATATCAGGTTTTATGCGGCTGCTGTCTGATTATACTGCCGGTTCCTACTTCAGCGACGTACTGTATAGATAACAACGGCCTAACATTAACTACTTACAGGAAAAAGATACACATTCGGGAATTGTGACATGTGACAACAAACCCAACCGTGAAAGTGATTAGAAATAGACAAACAAGAGAGACTTACGTACAAAATAAGACAATATCCGGGCTGATAAAAGTACGGATTTCATTGCCAAGGCCCACGCGTTGTGTTAGCTCTGTTGAAGAGTCAGGATGATCTTGATGCGATGTGGGGTCGTGGGGTTGTGCTGACGCTCAAGTCCTCGAGTCCGTTGGCTTGGCGCGCTGGTAAGATGTTTAAATTTAGGTTGTCACGCTTCTGCGGGCCTTGTCACGTGCATGATGTCTAGGCCTCACATGCTTTTAGTTTAACGTGCCTAAAGATGGCACAGTGAATGCGCACATACGTCATGTATGGGGCCCTGATAACCGCCCTGGCGACAGAAAAGCGCTCGATGTCCGTCACGTGAGTGGAGGTGGAGAACACGTAACGGAAACCATGCCCGCAGGCTGCGGATCATGCGTAACCTCTGAAACACTTGTTGTGACATCGATATGTGCAGAGCTAAGGCATTGAAAGTGAAGTGTTTGCTGGCCAAAGGCGTGGCGAATGAATGATTAGGGTTGAGCCATCCGGTTTGGCGCAAGGCACTGGTCTTGCATTACCTTATGGGAAATTACGACGAAAATTGTTTGTCAGCACAGGAAGCTCTTTACATGCAGGACGGATCGAAGATCAGGCGGAAGGATGTCACCATTTGTCAACGGACGAATTTAGCAAGACTGACTAGATCAATTGCCTTTGATCGAACTGCAAGTGACGAGCGTATTCAAACGTCCGTGTGTGAAGGACGTAATGGTCAGACAGCGTTCTCCCAACTGCCCGATCCCACTGTTTACGCCAGCGAGCCTCTAGGAGCATCTCATTCTAGTATAGTGTGAAAATAATCTGTAAACAATAGGAAATAACACTGTTGGTAATTTGAATAAAGAAGACAGTAGGCTGATATTGCACGATTTATGTACGGACAAATTTCGCTGCATCTTTACGTGTGCATACCACAGACCATTTATATATCAGTATGAGAAAGCGAACAAGATACCAGAGAAAGCCAATTGTCAGAGTACACAATCACTGTTACTACCAAGGTAGCGACAACCATACAGACAGTTGTTTCTGAACACAAAACACGGGTTTGAACTTTACTGTTGGTAATTGTCATTTCTGAACATTCAAAATGTTAAGTAAATCCTGATAGACCACTGATATACTCAAGAAGAGTGATCACTAAGCGAAGATGCAGCCTAGAAACCGTAAGCACACTTTCGAGGTTTATGACTTAGCGTCTTTGCGGGAAGTCGTTATAAAGTCAGAATACCGGACGGCAAACTGAACACCTGTTGAAATAAACTTTATCTCACTTTTCCACATGCAACTTTTTCATTGAGTAAAACTGTCAGGCAGGAAGTATGCTGACGATGGACCATATAGCCACCCATTATTTTTCAGACATGCCTGACATTCGCTGTTTTGTCAGAAGCGCTACTGTTCTGTTCACCCTCAGTCTTATCAAAACTGTTAATGCATGACTCTGTTAGACCTCGGTGTACGTTAATCTATCCGCACTGCTTGGTAATCCGTTCTCTTGTGGACAAACAATTTTTGTTGTTGTTCTTGTTGTTGTTGTTACCGATGGCATCTTAGTCGAATCTTCACTTTCACATGATGAAATTTATCGCAGATATCTCACAAACGTACGTAGTTAACTAACCGTCGGGATGTGCAGACAACTTTTTTCTCAAATACCCCCCACTGTTTTTGTTTCTACTTGTGACCGCTAGTCCAAACAAACAAGAGATTGACCGTGACATATCAACTTAGTTCGTCTACAACTTGCTGGATTTACGGTTTATTCTCCAAAAACGACTTGTAACCATCCTCAGAAAGTATTTTAAGGATTTAAAAAACAAATTATGGTATGCTTTCCATATGTGAACCGTATTTCTGTGTATAATCGAAACATTTTTTAACTTGGTTTAGAGGAGAAATCAATCTGTTTCATGTTCTGTCATATCGCCTGAGGACAAGTGACCAACTGTAGATAGTTCGAAAATAACACATCAATTAACTGAAATCAGACGTGCAAAATGACCAGAATTAAAACTCAGACTTGATTGTAAACAATTAAATTTTCATTCTAGCTGTTTCCAGTGCGCTAAATACAATCCAACAATTTGAGTTACAGGTTATGTGTAAGTTCTTTGCGGTTCATACTAGTTGTAATACTTGATGAAAGTGGTTTGAATGACCATTCGGTGGCTGCATTATATTCGTATTGGTACTGCGTCTCAGACTGATTCTCGGGTTCATTTACTGCGAATTACTGGAACAATTATTTCTCACCTTGCTCAGAGTAGTAACACCATTCGATTGGTGTGTCTGATTTTGACGATTCTTTTATGACGGTACGACTGCAGTTAAGCAAAAAGACAGCTAGAGGCTTCCAAGGTATCCATCCAAACAAACTCCACATCACGTCTATGACCGTTTATCGAAATTTCAGTTTGTCACAGAAACAAGATGCATTCAAAGCCGTTTGCAGACAGGAAAATCAATGACGATGTTACAGGAAGATAAATGAGTAGATCATGAGGCAACAAATTACCAGTTTAATCTTCGGCAAACCTTTGATATCATGGATTTGTCCATTTTTGTCTGGAGGACACTGACCGAAAACAATTTTGATACCTACAAGGTCCAGCGCCTCCATCTAAAGAGCAGTGGTTCACGGCAAAAGTTTTGTTGTTGTTATTTAAAAGATACTGTCGTTCCGCTTAATGAGAATATTCAATGATGAGAGCATAATTTAGCTCATAAAGCTTTGTGAATCCAAACCATAAAGCTTTGAAAAACGCCATTTAATTTAATCGGATATATCGTCCACACGGTCGAGGTCTGATTGTTTGGGTTGCTTTTTCAAAATAATGCATTTGACCTAACTTTCTAAATTTATTGCTGTGGGTGACGTAACTTTCTGTAATAACATGCCACAACTTTCGCATCTTAGAATTTTTAAAGATGTTCCGAAGCAATTTGTATATTTCATATTTTGGCTACCACAGGCTGTTAGGTGAATACCATTTGGTATGTAAACACTGTGGCCGATTTTAAATAGCGACTATCCTATCCTATCATACAGAAGCTGCACTGTGGAAGCATGACCATCAAGATACTTAGGCTTGAATCCAGCGAATAGTTTTCCTAGTCGCATTGCAAATACCTCAAAATTGCAGTCCAGCTATAGCGCTAAATTGAGGATGTTCACCTGAAAGTCACTCAGATTGCTCTTCGGTGGTACAGGCCTCAAACCTTAACATTACAGTACTGTACAAACAGAAGAATTAAGCGTGTTTTAAGCATCGTTTGATGGAAAAATTACGGCCTAAATTAAATGGTGATTCATATACGGTGTCATCTTTATATCGGTCGTTTTATTGTTACGCCCGATATCAATATTACTATGAAAGTCTTTGAAGCGCAATCGATTCTGTTTGTAATTTGTTTTGTGGTTGCATATGTTTGTCTGTGCATCTAAGCTCATCTGACGAGCTCATTATGGCAGACCAGAAACAGAACATATTTCTCCGCTTCTACCAGAAGTGTGCTAAAGTATAGAAGAGTATTCAGGGCCTAGTTTCAAGTAATTCTGAAACTTTGTGTAAGTAGAATTGCTTGCAACTGTATTATGTGTGAACCCATCATCAGAAAGAATTGATGTAAGAAACTCAGATATGCTGGTTTTTTGTTAATCCGCTATTTTCCTGAATTCACTTCCCACACAGCTCAGTTTTTCCGATAGTTAGGGCAGATCTTAGTCAAAAGTCAGTAAAATTCATTGTGTACTCTTCTGCATCAGTCTGCGCTAACTTAATTAGTCAATGCTGATCATTGTCTTACAAGTTTTACCTTGATAAAAGAAACCGGTTTCATGCCGTTATACTACGGTAGGTTGCTGTTGTCATCCTTTCTTCTCAGTAAAGTCTGTGGGATGTTTACTGTTGTATGTTTTGTAAGTGAAAAAAATCAAGTCTTTGAGGACTTCAGTTGACGCGCCAACTGTGGGTGTGCACAGATCTCCCTAGATGAAGGTGAAATGACCTTATTCGCCTAAATTCGAAGAGCTCACTCGTACTTCCATGATACCTTACTGTGTATTACAATATTAGTACTCGAGTTGAAAATAAACTATGATTTTACCCCCGCAATGAATTTGTCATGAGAATATATGTACTTCTTCTGGAAATGGGAAAGTTGGAATGGCTAGCCAATAAACGTGATATCAGCCGTGCAGAAAAGTGGTGTGGGAGTAGTCGTTTTTTAAACGTGTAAAAATGTTCAAGTCTGCAACGCTGCAGCCTAATCAGCTGAGACTTGAACTGAATATGAAGAAAGCTAATTTCCGATCAATGGATTTCCAGTAGCTTCATCGAAGTATTCGAACAAGCTTAATCCTGTATAAAGATGACATATACTACGGTATTTCAACACTTCGTTAATTAGCATTAGTCGCAGCCGTAAAACATACAAGCTATATACAACAAATCAATTGAGATAGACAAGATATGGATAAGCACATATTCACACCACGTTTTATATTTTTCATACCAAGAAAACTCGATGAGTTGTTTCAGCCATTATCACCCGTTATGAGTTTACTTCCTTGCTATGGTTTGAAACATGTACACAGTCTGCCCTCAAGTTAGTACTAACAAGCGCAGCTAGATATAATCTCCATTGGATTCGCGTTCAAAATATAACTCATAGGCTACCAGCTCACTTGCAGCTACAGTGAAGTTTACACGGGTAGAACTGATCGACAGCTATCTCAGCCAGCAGTGGAATAGGTACCAAGATGTTTGGAGCAACTGATAACTTAAAAAACTCAAACTACTGAACCGGTTGCTCAAAATCCCTCATCAGTAACTGATAGACACCTCATGAAAGCAGGTCACCAAGATGACTCACTTAGCTGATTCGGACTACTGTTACGCGATCAGAACCTGGAGCTACTGGACTTCAGCAAAGCTGTGTTGGTAAGAATTTACCAGCTGGCGTTATCTGCTCAAAATGTTTCCGTGGTGTCGATGGCATAATACTTGGTGTAAATGTATGCCTTAACATACTCTATCTGCCCGTCTACATTTGTCAGTGGATTGACGAAAATCAACGAAATGTAAACGCATCGCAATGTACGTCTTCTTTCTGCATTTACGGACTGGCAAAAATATTTCATTGTTTCAAGTAATTCCGCATAAACTAAGATATCGGGTATATGATTATAGACGCGTAGCAAAACGTTTCAAGAATTACACTATAATTTTCAGCGGGTCAATCAGTACTGTGCCTAGTATTAACATGAACTTTTGCCTAGCAAGACGGGTGTTGCTAATTAGTGGTGAAAGTCTGTTCGATTCACCGCTTACTTAAACCCCGACGCGATGGGCTAGGCGTCAAGGGACCGGTCCAAGGTCGCAGTAAAATACAATATAAAATTCGGACGAACATTTTGAATGTTACATATCTAGTTAGTCCTCAAATCTACTGTTGCGCAATGTACCAATCTGATTATAGCCCGCTACTTTGCACGGGTTATTGAGATCACCTACTGTTTTCTTTAATAACAATGCATATCTAAAAATGTCGGGTTTTGTGTCGTGGATAACAGCTGGCATAATGCGAACCAGTCCTAGGTCACCTTATTACTCACGCTGGAGATTTCAGTTCAAGTATGACTCCGAGGGCTATTCGTAGTCCCTCATTCTGAGTGTTACACAGTTGTCTGGTGGCTTTTCGAAATCATTAGCAGACAACAGCTTTCAATGGTTTTTGAGTGAATTTCTTTGCCTCACCTTGTTTGGCAACAAGGCTGTTTTAATGTGTGGGCGAACATGGTTTTATCCCCCGGTTATAGAAGAAAGTTTGCTGACCTAGAGAAATGCTTATCAGGTGCACGTAATTGTTTCGAGTTCTCTCACCAAGATCATCCTTGATTTTGACATCTATACGAACCAAATAACCAGATAACCCAACAGTTTTGATGTCATCTTTATATCCGAAATCAAACAGAATCGGTATATAGTGATGCATAAACTCTTACTTGAGAAAAGTCTCAGTGTTCTTCGAAGAATTTTGCATATTAAGTGCAGTTGTTTAATTCATCACGATAGAACTGCACAGCTTTTTCCGGAACCGTTTAACGAATTGTTCAAGCAAAAATGGCAAAAAACCACAGTAAATAAACAAGTCATACTGAGCTTCTCCGAGGTTAACACAACGTAAACAGTGTTTGCAATTTCGTCTTCATGCGTTTTCCGTTAAGCTCTTACAATTTTAATGTAGCCACTGGAAAAACTTGTACAGTTTTTCTCATACCCAAGTTCTTCCAGTTAATTCGTAGCCATCTACAGGTTAGTTGAAATGTCATACCTCTGTTCACAAAATGGATCCCTCTTTGGAGGTTACCTAGTAACCTAAGGAAACATATTGATTTTTAGTTATAAACGTTTTAAGTGAAACAAAATTTAATAACAACCACCAAATTCTTCTATACTTGTAAAAACCTTTACAAACTCTAGAAAGTCAATCTATGTGACGCATTCTTATAAGTTCTATCAAGTTTTCTATAGCGAACAAACCAACACTACAAGCTCACATATCCAATTAGCGTCCTTTGATAAATTTTGGACTTCTTTTGACGCAAATATTCCCATACATTGTTGTAAACTTTTTGGTATGTGAGCTTTTAGACTATTTACTTTTCCAGGACATTCCATAGCAGTTTGACAAATAATGCATGTATCTATAATTTTAATGGAAGATTTCGGTAATACTCTGTAACTTTTTTGAATTCGAATACTAAATGAACATGCAGTTCCAGGGTAATTACATTTTATTACCAGTCTATAACAAGTGATGTAAGTTGTTCCTATGCAGACCATCTGTGAGTGTGTGACTGTTCGAGTAGTCACATACATTTTCCACATTATGTTACACAGTTATCATCTGACCTGATTGTTTTCAATTGACACTCTCGTCAATTTTTATTTATTTCTTTGCCTCTATGATATCTTATGATTGCTGCTCCATTTCACGAAAATCCTACGTGGCCGTGCATCGAGCACTGTTTCCGAGGGTTTCAGTTGATGCCTTGCAGTGAAAATGTTTACTAGTGCAGTTTTTTGTGATTCACAGTTTAAAACAGGTGATATCAAATTTAGAATGATCCCAAGATCAACCATGTACTGACCTGTAGCAAACATCATTCGAATGAATCGTCACACAATGAATATTAGTTCTCTACTGTCAGTGTTATGGTTTAAGCTGATACGTAAAAATAAACCAGCCAACTTAATTATTTCAGCTTATTAAAAAATGTGTTGAACTTAACTAAGTTGATCACTTTCGCGAACGGTGCAGTATGACCAAGATAAGCACAGAAAAAATAGTGAAGGAGTCATCTGAAACAAATGTCTTATAAGTGTGTTTTCAGACGGTGTCTGTGAATAACTGCGGAAGCTGAAATGAAGTATTATCTATTTACCACCTGTCCCGGTGTAACATTTCCGAAATTTCTCTGACTAACTAATTGAATCATACTGACGAACCTGTTTGTTACGCCTTTTATTATCTTAAAAAATATGGTGGTAAATCCTGGTGTAAAATTACGGTAACATTTAGTTCCTCAAAATCCCACCAGCACAAGGAATCATTCGTTACCGATGCATGTGAATTGCTGTCCGCATCATGAAGGGAATTGGACGGTACATAGAGTGAACATAACTACGCTTACTGGCACACTGTTGAACAATTGGTCATATCACTGTCAAGTGTACGCAGGCAACTAACATTAAGTGAAAACGAGATGCATAACTAAGAACACTTAAACGGAACCATTGAGATTAGGCAAAATATCAGCTGATCGTCAGGCAATTTGTGCATATGCTACACAGATGGTTCGAGCAATACATGAATATCCGTGTAGTTACACGTTACAAGCAAAATAACACATGAATGCGCTTTATGATTTTTAATTGTTTTCGTCTTCACGAAATTTTGCTTGTAAAAAGCAGTCTGGATGAGTCTATGGAAGACGCTGAAGAAACCCGTGCTATATCCATGAGTTTTATAACCATTCCTACAATCCGCCAGTTTCGAATGAAATAGAATTCTTGCGAAAACAACGGTCACACCGTTGTGACGCCCTGAGCTTTGTGAAGAAGGGTTGACCAGATGGATCAAAGCCTGATTTTGAATTGAGGGTAGGCCTATCATTTGCTAATTTTAAGTCAAACCGACTGACACAGACCGTACACTGGAACCGTAATTACAGCATGGCGCGGGTTTCGAGGATGTAACTTTTCTGACCAATGTGGCAATATCATCTAATTAGGCGCAACCAAATAATACCGTGCATTCGTTTAACCACATTAATTAGTGAATGACGCTCATCTGCCCGCGAAATATAGCACGTTCCTAACTGTAAAATGAAAGTTATTAGTGATAATATTCTGGCGAGCTGAGGTAAACTAATTTATTTGAATGAATTCACGTGACCAAAATCTCCCAGTTTTGTCGGCAAACATAAATACTTTCCAGTAAGTTCACTGTTCAATAGAGAGGGTGGGACTATCAAATTCATGCCGTTGAGCTCGGACTTTCTGTTCCTATTGTCCTGGCCAAATATGATTCGACCACTAGGGTTGGTTGCACCCCTTTTTAATCCCGTCGGTCGATCAGGCTGGTCACATAATTTGTGTCGGTTTGAATAATCAACACTGTTGTTTCCGATTCTTTAATTTTTGAGTTTATCACTGAAGCGATCTCTCATGAGTTCTGGTAGACAACTCACTGCAAACGAATGGCATCATCCTTTGGCTGTTGTAAAATGTAATCGAATTGTTGCCAAGTTAATGCAAAAACGCAAACAAGGAAGGTGTATATGACAGATGATGATGTGACTCGGAGCACTCCCGCTTTGACTGGGCTCATCTGAGCTTTTGCCCTCAGTATGAAACGTGAAAGCCAAGTCGTGGACATAAACAAGAGTATTATAATCAAACCAACAATCAAATCAGTTCTTCGAAAAGACGCTGGGTTGGGGAAACAGAGGCGTGATAAAATGTAATACTCGTACTACCAACTTTGATCAGACTGTGTAGGGGTTGGTGTACTAGATATCGTCTTGTAGTAAGCATGATTCAGTGCTGAACAACCGCTGTGTTTTCGTTCCAATAAAACGTGATATAATCACTTTGTGGACTGTTCACACGAGGGGTGCTTTGAACAATGAAAATTTTCTAATTCAACCATGGCCTAATCACTGATGACTGTTAGCCACACACACTTTCAGTAAGATCTTAAGAATGAAACGTCCAACCGATGGGTGACCACGTTTTGTACTTATATTTACACGAGTTGTTAGGTACTTGGAATACAACTCGCATCAGTTTGATAGCCCTGCTGTCCCCCTTTCTCGTGAACACAGGTCCCATCATCTGTGCTGAAATTCTGTAAACAATCAATCATCTTTCTTATGCTGGCTTGGTTTGTGCCAGTATTTCAAAAGAATTTTTATTTCGATGTTTAAGGGAAATCTGCTGACCGAAATCAACGCCACATGTTCGTCTGTAGCGATTCACAGACTTGTCCTCAACATACCGTTTCCCCTATAGTTTGATTTTGTCACCTGTCACTTTTCTTCTCTACTTTTTACTGATTACGAATTTTGTATCTTCAACCGGCTAAGAGGGTTTGGCCTCCATCATTCTCAGTTTCTTTACTTCATGCTGTGGGTTACAGTCTGATATCCAACTTGGCTGTGCAGCTCGCAAACGTTTGGTCAGCGCACCTCCCAGGTTTTCCACACCCATATGAGCTGGGGATGTTGCTGGGACCGTCGATCAAACGATAGCAAGCCAATCAGTCAGCTGTTAGAACAACTCATCGCCTACCCCAACGGGAGGGTCAATTACTCTCAACCGTCTTCACTTCATTCTTGAGATTCACGCCCTTTGTTTTTGTTTAATTACTGGTATCCTGGTAATCCAGTTCTTCTAACATCCTTTCAGTTCAAACATAATATATCTCCTCGTTACCCTTCGCTTTATGCAAATTGCGGACACCACTGTTCTTGATTGTTCGCCCAAGTTAGGAACGTTTACGACAGAGATAAAAATCTTCGGTCTGAACATTTCTACTTACCCGTTATACCGCTTGTACTTCGTACATTTTCCTCAGCTGGCTTCACTCTCGAGAGCTGTTAAGAAGAATTTCACAAAACAAAATGGGCCAACAAATACACTAACAATCACCTCCACCATATAGCTTCCAAATGATTCATTAATTGCAACACTGATTAAACTAACGATTTCAGCCTCGTATGGATTTTTACTGGCTCCAGAATGTTTACAGATAGAAGCTTTACATTTCGGAGCAGGATTTCCAATTTTTTATTGAACGCATGATGCAAATGTCAGATTTACTTCATTGCCGTTGCGGTAAACGTCTGTGAACAGTGTTGCCAAACTTAATAGTCCCGAACTAGTGAGCACAGAAAATGTTGAACACTTCTTGACTTCTGATGGTTGGGAACAGTGGTGCTGTTGTTTGTAGCTCGGGTTGATGGTTTTGGTATTGATATGTTCGCCAAGCTTGGCATTTAGGTTGCAAACGTTTCATCACCAGGTGAGGTGACATCATCAGTGTGTAAGTGTTTCAGCGTATATTTTGAAACACTTACGCACTGATGATGTCACCTCGCCTGGTGATGAAACGTTTGCAACCTAAATGCCAAGCTCGGCGAACATATCAATACCAAAACTTCTTGACTTCATTTAGATGGCTGGGGTTTCAAGTGGAAAGAGAATGACTTTCTTCCGAAAACTGCTGCTTAGTCACACGTGTCTTCCCAGTTGAACTTGACTACAACTCGATACTTTCTTGATAAGTGGAAGATTATACTCTCTGCAGGTTTTTTTCAAAGTCGTGCTGAACGCTTTATGCCGAGCGCTGTAAACTGTTGGTAAAAAGCGTGACCAATGAAGTCGTTGCACGTTTCCACTGAAGACGTGAGCGCACTTCCGTTCTAATTTGTTAATATCGAATTGATCATTCCTTCACAAAGATCACTGATTCGACGCACAGCTTTTTGTTTCGGTTTATCGGTTCGTCTTGCCAAATCAAACGTCAGATTCAGTTGTGGAATTGTCTCCAGTTGTGTACTGTTACGGGTCATTCAGTCAATTCATTGTAAACCTTATTTCTTGGAATTCAGGTCAGGTGATCTAACGTATCAAAGTAAGCAGCCGGTGTGGAAAAACGACTTGAAAATTCACAGAAGATTACATTAATAAACGGAGTATTAAAACACATCCATTTAAAAATAGTCAGGGAATATTGAGAAATAACGTATCTGCGGTAAATCCTCGTAGCCTGGCAGTGCTACCGAGAAATATCAGCTCATTAGATGAGTTTGGCCTGGTCGCAGCCCATAGTGACTAAGCTAACGATGCCAGAGATTTTGATAAAGCCTATTCTATCACCGAATCGCTGCGACTCGAATCTCCTTCCGCGTACACTTCTACCCAGATTAATCGTGCAGGGCTGTAACTTCTTAGGCGAAACATTTGAGATTCGTGGTACCTATCACAGAAGCACTGCCGCATCATTCAATAGGAAAATAAATATCTGTTATGTGCACTATAACGTCCTCATCTAGTACTAAGACTATATTATCACATTTTAGTTCAACGGACTATATGATACAACAAACACGTTAGCAGTATGGAATCAACGCCGACAGGAAACGGCATCGATGCGCATAATCATTGAGCGCATTAGAGTCGCGTGTTGTGAATTTAGCCAAGCGTCTACTGTCTTAAACTGTCGTATCTAGATTGACTGGGTTTAAAAAGATTTATACAATGAGATCGTTCAGGCTGGGGACAATTAAATTTCAGACACCAATTTCCCGAACCGTGTAATAGCACACCAGTCAAAAACGTTATTGCGAACGACTCAGGGCCTGGCGAATTTCCCTACGTATTATCAAGTGCGTACTACGGAATAGGAGATTATAAGGCGGAATAAAGGGGACATGTGTGAAACTAAACATATTAGGCGAACATATAGTGGAACTGTTTACCAATCAATCAATGGCATTGTCGCCATGGCAGTGCTGAATTAACAAAAGTGTATATCCTAGCCCCAAAAAATTACTAACGTCGTAGAGTAACCAGCTCGGCATAACGTAACAACCGGATTTATCAGCTGTGTAAACAATTTTGAATCTCTGTGTGGGATCTATCTGGAGATGGCTCTCCAGGAGGTGATGAGTGAACGCTGATGTCGGTAGTCTGTATGACAGTTGTTATGTGAACACATGGTTGTTAGCTTGCATCTGCGCCGCATGCTTTCTCACCCACGCTGGGATGTGTTTTGAGACCCGAAATGTCAGCTCTCGTTTCATCATGTCAATGTAATCAACCTGACAACTACATGACAGTCGGTAAGTGACATAGGATCTGGCGAACGGAAGCATATGAGTTTTAAGAGGTGGAATAAGAATCTTTTTTTGGTATAAGTTAACACTACCTCTGCGGTATCGTACGTCCGTGATACAGCGACCCTAAATCGGCGTTGTAGCGACATATTGACATCATCCCGTCTGAACGGCAATTGTGAAAAAGCTTTTAGCTTTGGCTCCAAAGTTACTGTTTGCTCGTGGAGTTTTTCTATGGAAAACTTGAAAACCGGTGATTGAGAATATCCGTTGTCCAAGAGAATCCGATTAGGTAATCGTAGTTCACTCTGGATTGCATCCTACATGCAAACCATTTTTAACTCTCTAGAAGAGCGTTTTGACAGGGGGTGGTTCTGTAATGATAAGGTACAAACCTGTTGAACTATGAGTATTGACTATTCCAAGTACATTTAGATAATCCGAACGTTGTAGCTAACCGTCAGTCCATTGAGCAAAGCAGATATCCAAGAACGGAAGAGAGTCATTGTATTCGTGTTCAGATTTTAATGCAATTTTGGCATGCGGTTCTTCAAGTACCGTCAGAACTTCTTCGGCGCGTTCCTCACTGTCAGTCACAAATAACACATCATCCACATACGGCAGAAATGAATATGTTTTAGAGATAGTCTCTCAAACTTGGTTTTTTAAATGGGTCCTAAAATATCAGCCGAGATAGGTCCCTAAAGACTTCCCACGGCTACCCCATCAATTTTCCTGTAGCGTTTGTGTAAGAAGTGGAATTACGCATTCGAGGTACACAAAAGAGGGATTTGTTCGAGCTCAGACTCTGGGATGGGTAGTTCGAGTTGATTCACACAGACTTAATCACATATGACTCAAGTAGTTTCATGTACGGACACTTTTGTAAACAGCGAGTTGACACCTCTGTTAGTCATGTATTTCTTATGAAGATTGACGTTGTTGAGAAATTCAGCTAGCTGGAAGCTACCTTTCAGCGAATCTTTCCGTATTGACTATTTCACTAGTTCCAATATCCTGACTAGTCACTTTGCTAACTTGTGTTGAGTGGATTCAGATATCGGAAAAACTGGTCGCACTGACAAATCTTCCTTGTGAAGCTTAGACAATCAATAAAACTGAGGCGTACGAAAGTCACTGGGTCGTAAATCCTTCGCTGTTGTTGAGTTCACTAGGTCCATCCGTTGTAAAAGTTCAAGTTTTTCCGATACTCCATGCTCGAACTTTATGGAAGTATCAGCGTTATCGTCAATCATGTGTCCAGGTCGATTAACTTAGCATGACGGAACGGTAGCAGGGAAATTCACCAGGTACTGGATCGTTCGTATTTATGTTTTCGAATTCTCTGCTGCAACCAAATTCCATAATGTACCTCTCAAATCTCGAGTGATTTTCATTTTATTTTCTTGCTAGTTGTTCTAGAATGGGAACCATGATCACTCCAGTTGCCTTAACTGAAACACTTAGATTTTGCACTGCTCGTTCACGTGCTAGATAGTCGTAGGAAGGTGGATTTTTCCACCAATACATGAAGGACGTTTAGTCCTTGTTTTCGTATTAAACTCTCTTTTCTCTCGCTTACATGTAGCTTTATTCTGCTGACTAGCATTTGTATGATTTCTACATGTGATTACAGCCAAAAATAATGCGTCGAATTTTCAGTTAACATTTTTGAACATTCGTTTAAACATTGTGCACAATAAAATGCGTTTCCATCAGTGCATGATTTTCTGTTTTTGCACATATCTATCTAACCCTAGGCGATAAAGTTCATTCCCATCTGTTGACCATTTACATTCAAAATGAGGACTTTATTAAAATGATGGACATCTTATTGGGGACATAAATTCCTTAAAGTTGATGTAATCATGAACTTTCATGTTGAGAGACAAGGCTGTTCGAACCAGTTGCAGAAAGGTCATAGTTCTAAAGGCATTAGTGCTGCCCTCGTAAAGTCTGTAGAAACTTCGAAGACACATCAAACTGGAAAGTTTTTTGAGTTCTTACATATCGTTTCCGCATATATAATCAACGCCGCGTTAATTGAGTTTATATCTTGTCATTCATTCAAATATACCATGAAACCAGGAGGGGCAGAAGCACTATGATTGCTGATATTCAACTTGACGTGCGTTATTTACAAAGTGTGCAGTACAGTCATTTCTGTAACGCCCCAGTTTGCTCGTGACTTTAAAATGACGGTCAATATTTCATTGGAAATGGTGAGGCCATAAATGAACGAATACATTGCTTCATAGTGATTAACAAATTGTTTGGAAAAACCCTGGTTTGTTAGGATGAAGGTCATGAGTGGGTAACACGTCGATGAACACTAAGCAGATTACGGGGTTGAAAGTAAGAAAATGAGACAATTATATGTGGATTCACCTGCATTTTGCTGATGAATCAGGCGAAAAGGACATTCTTAAGTGCTTTGGATCACACCGGAGCTTCAGTGCAAAAACGGAGGGTTAGATCAATTTACAACTTGTCCGTGTATATTAAAATGCACAAATACCGATCGAATCGTCCCTAGAGGAAACAGCATACATTTCTTAGTATATCTGAGTAGGGTTACTCTAGTACAGAACAACTGAGTGAATGTTTGAGTTGGCCTCAGGTGAATGGATTCAGACCAGTCATACAGGCATGCGTGTTGCTACTTCCGGCCAGAAATCACACGCTGATTAGATAGATTCGATTTAAATGATAATTACTTCGTGCAGTTCATTTCGATTCGAACAGTGTGGATTGTCGATAATTGGTTTGTTCGAATCAAAAAAAATCCTATAACTCACTCTTGTTAAATGAATTCTGGCAAGTTCGGATTTGAACATTTTTGCTGAAAATTATTTTGTATTTAAAAATGGTGTCTTTTTATGGCAAAATAACAAGTGAATCTCTCATTTAAAAAATCGTTCACAGTGCCTCAAAATAGTCAGACAAGTGAGAGAAATCGGAGCACACCATATGCTTGCAACTAAGAGCACATTGTGGTGTGAAATACCAGTGTACAAAGTTCACTTTTCAATTCAAGATTTGCCACACATGTCCATCGTAAAACAGTAGTGTGAAAATGAGCACACTGATAAAACTGAAGGCGTATTGACAATATATTGCCTGTTTATTTAGACCTGATACGTCGTACGTATTTTTGACTACAATTTAAACGTTGCGTCTTATCGAGATTTGATTATCGTTTACCTCTTCGCGCCAGGATTTCTATCGATAACGTGATCTGCGAAATCTAGCTATCATGTGTCAAACGTAATATTTTGCCACCGAGTTCATCCGACAAAAGTTGGGTTCATTTTTGATCTTGTACCGTGAACAGTTGGTCAGAAAATCACACAAACCTTGCGGCGTTTTAACTTTTCTGTGCTCAGTTTTCTATTAAAATCATAGGGAAGTAAAAAATGTCACAAAACACCAGCAGGTGAGGAGGAGGAGGGCACTGTTATTCTTCTGGTATTCGTTGAGTAGTGTGTGTTTGATGAGACAAGAAAACTCCCCGAATGTTACAAGAACATACGTATGTAGCCTTCATTGAACAAACTGAAACCACAAAAGGGAATTTATGTTTGCTATAACCTCTCCAAGGACAAAACACATAGCACATACCCACTTTTGATCACTCTGTTCGCTGATAAATCAGCGGGCTTTCAACTACGGATTACATTGATGGTTTTCTGTACAGCCCTAAAATCACCGCTTGAACTAATAACCGTGTAATCAGGAATATTTCAACTGCCACCAGAATCGTAAGCTAATCAAACTTACAAGATACTTCTGGTTGTAAAATATATTTAATTCACACTTTAAAGCACTTTATATTGATGTTTATGAAAACCCCATTTATTAATTTGGCTACAAATCCGCAGTTTTAGTGTATTCACTTGTGAAAGGTTAACAAAGTTTTATTTTACTAAAACAAACGAATTAGTTTGTCAGATAGTCAAAAGCTGTCAAAGATGTTCTACAGGTTTCTTGTTTTTTGTCCCTCAAGAGATACCCAACCACACAGTTTACCAACTCATTGTTAGTTGCAAGTTGTTTTACATTGCTTATCGGATTCAAAGTCGTCCAGAGTGTAATAAACCTGGTCAAACACAATGAACAGCATGTTTGGAAACCTATTCTGTCTCAACATCCAAGGTGGATGAGAATTTACGGTAACGGATGAAAACACAGCAGTACGGAACTATTTTCCTATAGTAGACACATACTGGCCCTAGTGAACTTTCGGTTGCGTTACTGTAACTTGCGAATCGTCTAAAACAGAGAGATGCATTGGGCTTGTCCTCAGCTGCTTCAAGTGTGTGTAAATTCCTGCATCACTGCCGGACTCCACCAAGTTCGTGATGCATTTGACTAAGTTCGTAGTAGTTACTTTGCCTTTGCATTCAAATAGACTTTCCAGCCAGCCTCTTTCGAAAACAAGCACTAGACTCGAGTTTCACTCTCATTAGAGCTCGTCAGTAGTGCATATCCTTGCCAAGGCCGGGATTTGAACTTCGGCCATTCCGATAATGAGGCAACCGTGTTAACCACTGCACCATTGACCTCCCATTAGACACGACCGAATTATCACATATGAACGCTCAACCACTCTCGCTTGTGAGCAATGGCCAGGTTGCCCGATCGTCTCGAGAGGAGACACAGTAACTGTCCTGTTAACTCCAATCGCTAATCTCGCGATGAGGACTTCCGAGACAGATCGAGACCACTGATCTTATTAAACCTGCAAGGCGTTCAGATTTGCTAATTCGGTCGTGTCTAATGGGAGGTCAGTGGCGCAGTGGTCAACACGGTTGCCTCATATTTGGAATGGCCGGAGTTCAAATCCCGGCCGTGACGAGCTCTAATGAGAGCGAGACCTGAGTCTAGTGCTTGTTTTCGAAAGAGGCTGACCAGAAAGTCTGTCTGAATGCACAGGCCGCGATCAAATGTGAATGAAGTTCAACTTGAAAACAAACCAAAACCTCGACTACTCATCAGCAACGATCTCATTTTGCCACATAGTGGTTGATAGACATTAAGGTGTAATTGGCTGAGCGAATTTTACTCCCTGATGAGGAAATTCGTCCTCACAACGCATTATTCTTCATTTTACACAAAATGTCCGCCTGAAGTTTCTTTGTCCGTTTCCGTTATTTCACTCGTATAGATGAGGGTGACCAGCTATTTTTTAACGGTTCGTTCTGTAGCTAATTAAAAGCGGATGAATGTATTGTCTAGAGGTTTATGAATATGCAGTAACACACGTTCCGGGTACAGTTGAGTCCCATCTGCTCAGAACGTCTCAGTGAGTTTCATTGTTTTTTTACTTACTTGTTCACGACGGATAACTCCCAGTGAATCTGATGCTTCTTCATTAATTTCTTGTTAACAGTGGCAACTGATATTATCTAGCTTTGTCGATTCAACCAACTGTCTATTGACGCAAAACACTTCTACTCTAACGCTTGAGTCATCAAGTACAGAGCAAGAGAATTATGTGCTCTTCAGATATGTTTTAGTCAAACATTGGTTATACACAAATTGACCCTGAATATGAGGATATAACTTATAAGTTGTAATATATACGTATGAAAATAAATGTGAAGAGCGACGTTATTGTGTGTGTTGGCATGTTAGTTTATGCCTAATCAGTGAAAACTGGATGTACCCGGAAAGATGGAAATTCGACGGTATGCGAAGCTACAACCATAGAATAACCTTCAGGAATTGACATGAAAATTCCTGTAGTGTTTGCCTTTTTCAAAAATGGATTGTAGTTTATGATTTAGCGTGTGACGTGGGGAAGTACTTAACTGCTACAGTACAGCGTAAACACTAGCATCGGCTCTTATTCCTGACTTATACGAAATATAGAAATGGACGGAGATATGTCACTGAATGATGACGGACAGAATTATAATCATCAAGCACGTTTGATCTCAACTTTCACATTCAGATAACAACTATTCATCAAAACAGCATTCCACTCGGGTTTCCACTATTTGTTAGAACTCGTCACTAACGCACATTTTGCCACATATGGGACAAGACTTTCAGCCATGCCACCATCAGGTAATTATTTCACAAGGCGTAGTTCAATAATCTCAAGGAAACATCCAGGTTTAAAAAATGGTATACATGAAGTGTTCCGATAGGAACATATTATTGCAACAGAGATGGTCCACCCTGGTGGCACTGGTAACTTTAGAAATCCATTATTACTGGTCTGTCCTAGTTGGAAAATTTATATTATCAATAAATTTTATGGATATCGTGTTTTTGGCTGTTCTCGTTGACGTTTAACATTTACCAAAGTTGTAAAACATAAAAAGCAACATAAGTCACATAGAACACTGAACATCACAGACTTTTTACGGATCTCCATCTGTTAGGTGTAGTTGGCATTAATTGTGAATTTGTGAGAGCTCATTCATATCTGTCGAACCCGAGGTTTCCGTGATTGTTCCAATCTTGAATGGTGTAAAGATAGGCAACACACAATGATTGCAGAAACCGATGACGGTAGCTTCCGTCGCTGTTAAATTCATGAGAATACAGAGAGAAAATAGAAGAGCAACTTAAAATGAAACACACTGATGATAGGCTATGTCTATGCTGCATCACACATTCCTTCAGTTTATGGGGCGGTTGAAATTTGTTTAACATGCTTATCGTTCTGTGTTCAGTACGATGTGGAACATTAAATTCGATGAAACGTGTCTTGCCTTTTGATAGACAATCGGTCCTTTATTCTTCCTTGACTGCATACAGAGTGTCTGTGTTCTCCCTTTTGCATAAATATCATTGCTTTTACACCCGAACGTTCTGTTTTGGTATTGCCTGATACACCCTGATCTTCATCTTTATCGGATTGTTTTAATGAATTAATTCCCGGTTGGCAAGTTGTGAACACGTTTTTAGTTGTTCCAATTCGATTATCTTTTTCTCTTAGATAATTTGTGTATCGGGTTGATTCACATTCAAGATGAGACAGCACTATTGTTGTACTTTTGTCAACAGTATCATACAAATCCCAGTTAATCGGTTCACCTTTTCTGACACCGTTTTGTACTTGGAAGATAATCCAGTTAACTAAGCCGTCTAAATAATCGTTAATGGAATGGTTGTTTACGCTTGACTGAGCGGACTATCCTAAATCACTCCTGGCTATTTAACAGTAGCAGTTGGTCACGTATGTTGGTAGCTCAGAGACATACACATATGGTTTCAGAGAACCTAACGACGTCGAAAAAATTAACAAAACCAACAGCCAATTCAATCTGTTTTACTCCAGAACACCAGTGTATTACAAATTCGTACGAGCTGTGAACGATAGCATTTTATTGCCTAATTTAACTTATTCCACGTACATTTTACTTCAACACAACCTTCAACAAAACTATGCAATACACTAAGGCACACTCATCATTGGCAGTTTTCGTGAGAGCCACTTAACTGGCTTGAAGATTAACATCCCTAGAGTGAGCTCTTAGGTTCTCCACCAATTTTTAGAAGTAACAGGCATTATTTTTAACAGAATTGTTTCACTTACATATCCACAAACCGTCATCTCCATAATTGAAGATTAGGTTAATGGCTAACATTCACAGCTATTCTTAATTTTTCCAGTAATATGTATACTCGAGAAGTAAGTATTAGGACGAATATATCGTAAACACACTGAGTTATAAATACGAAGATAAAATTTGCTCGATGTATCTTCGTCACTCAGCGTTGCTGCCCAGTAGAAGTAACTCAACACACTGGTCTAACAGCTTCGACGGGCTGCGCACGTTTGTTTTCGTTAAGAAGCCTTCGTGATATTACGTCAATGTATATGTAATATATGAATGTAAAGTGAAATGTTTCCATTCATTGCGGCGTTAAGAGAGTTATAAAATCCTTCAGAATTAACTACATCTATAAAGCTTTATCAAATGACATTCAAGTAGCTAAAGTGGCCATATCGAAGAGATATTCCCACTCCATCGGTATCAATCATCCCAAAACACATTGTGTTTATCGTCTTGAGTGAACTACTATTAATACTAACTCACTTCTGTTGTCAGAAGAAACCAAGGTATGCTTCTTCTTGTGAATTTCTCCCAAACAACAGCTTCAGTGCAGGATAAACAGGAGTTACCGATTTATGCATTATGGTTTGACACCGTACAGAAACCTGATATTCCAACAAGTGAGAGTGAAACATAATATCACACATAATATCATATATAATATCAGGAGTTCTATCCCTCTCGGTGTTATCTTTTGTGTCTGATCAGACCGAAAGTTGTGAACCGATAAACAGTTAACAGACTTAGTGTTGTGATTTTTCTTATGATAGCCATTTCATGAGACATATGAGCATATTTCAAACTAACAGCAATCCGTTCAACAATTTATGAGTTTAGAATGTTCACAACGACAATGCGACGTACTGAATCTTCAACAAAGAGCGCAAAGGTATCGTGCGTACAGTGGATCTACTAGAAATATATTCTCATTGTCCGTGGTCACAAAAAGATTCAAAACTGCATTTTGTCCAGTGTAACAGATTGGCTATTTCGTCACCAGTTTCCTCTACCAGTTGCCTGGGCGGTTGGTGTGCAGGCGTTAGTCGGGAAAACCTACCGTTTTGCACAATGTTAGGCAGTTGCACATATTTCGGAATCCGTTTGCCGTCCTCTGAGTCGGGTAAACACTCAAATTAACTGTGTTTTCGGCTACAGTTCACAGAATGGTGAAGGCCAGTAACATGGTGACCAACTGCGCATTTTAAAAGTGAGTCACGTGACTTGGCCATATGCCGTGCACGTGCCTTGTGGGATTTGCGTAGCAGATGGTTGTTCTGACGTCAGCAGCGTCGTTCGGCTGTCTCAAATCCCCACACGTCGTGGTATAGACAATTCTCCATTTCTGCAGCCTACCAGTTATCTCCAAGTTTGTCGATGTGATGTCAAGGGGTTTCAAGTTGAACATCACTCACATTTGCTCGTTTCGCGAGATAAACACTGCACCACAGTTCAAGATCTCTACACTTCATTCCTTTCCTGCCCGCATGCTTGCAAGTGGATGACACCCAAAAGTGGCTGAAGATGAGAAGTTGAACCACGTGGCTCCGAACAGCCAGAGTCCATTTACCGCGACCAAATACCAAGTAATACATCTCCCTCACTAAGGCAACACAGAGTAATTTCTGTAGGGATAGGAATAACTGAGGTACAAAGCACGCGACCAGAAACCAAACACTGTTGCTTCATACAGCTTTGGCCTGTCTCCCAAGAACGTCTCACTGGCAAAGGAGCCTAAATCGGCAAGTGGACTACTCAACAAGCATTTGGAACGGTTTCGCTCAGACTGTTAGACAATTAGTTTCAACTGACTAACAGGCTGCAACCTGTGGCTAAGCATCCAAGATAACTGCTTGTACCTTGTTAGGCGCGTTACTCTCGTTGAAGAGATCCAGCAGACGTGTGCAAAACGGGGTGCGACAGTACGTTCCCTATCCTACCCGGATATGGTGTGCAAACTGGAGCAGGTGTCACCGAGTTACGGATATATCAGAGATCGGATTCTCGTACACAGGACCCGCAGATAACCTTAACATTTCTTCCAAAGTCTACGTGTGCCTAGCGTAGATGATTTTTTCGGAGATGATTCGTTAAAGCTATATCACTTGGGTTGTAAAACTTACACCCTTTCAGGGTCAGAATATGTCTATTCTGAAACAATCCACTAGAATATGTCGTGAGTCCATTTCAAGTACAAAGTTGACATACATTATCGCAACACGAGCGCGAGTTTTCCGAAAACGTGATCTTTGGAATCACTGAGGTAGACTGAAAATAGGCTTAATCTGATTGTTGAGACCATCCAGAGATTTTCTGTTGTGAGCCACGGCACACTTGTTTTTGTGTTCAATGGTCACTGGATTGACTTTTGTCCTGTTCCCTGATGTTCTTGTTTGCAGTGTTCCCACTGTTGTACTTCCGAAACTGGAACAGTCTACCGACTTGTGTTAGTCTTCTAAATCATGCGACACAAATGCACATAGAATCTCTCTCGGCCATCTACAATCCATAAAGTTCCTGTGAACATTATGAGTCACCTCATTGAGTCATTTATGTCAAAGATATTGACTCGGACTCACAAACTAAGCAAGATGAAAGTTCACTCAGTTCCTTGCATAGACATTCTGGATAGCAAACAGATGTAGTACATTGTGGCAAATGAACTGATCAATCGGTGTCAACCAAAATTGAAACCTAGGAAGCTTGGGATCTGACATGAAAATTAACTAAACTTGGTGGCCTACAATGTCACGAAAAAGAGGCTATAAAATTTTATAAATTAAGAACAAGAAAGAAGGTTTTTTCTCAACACTTTTTCAACAAGTTTTAAAAGGTTGCTGGGGCAATGTTTATGATCGGACGAGAGAGTGGTTAAGTGGTTATAGTGTTCGTCGAAGTAAAGAAAACCGGCAACCGGTGTCTATTGGACAAAAAGAAAGGGAATAGAGTAGATTTTGAATATGACGTGAATTCATTTCACACACACTTGTCAGCCGTGTTGCTAGCAAGTAACCAAAACAATGACTTAAATGAAACGGTTAAAGATACACATTGAGCTAGATCGTGGGTGGTGGTCACGGCTAAACCCATGGCAAGCAAAGATTGACAGTCAGTTGTTTTTGTGCACACAAAACCGTCTACCGACAGCTGATCAACAATTTATCTACATACTTGAGAATTTGAGTTGTGAGCATTCATTAGGACTTTAAAAGAAGATATGATATGGATGGTGTGACTTGTGATTGATAACTTCTTGGTAATGCATGGAGTGGCGTTCCGCCCTCGTTGACTGTCACTCACTGGAGGGTGAATTAATGCAACTCTCATACATTTTGGCATGTGCTCCTTGGCCTTGGTTTCAAGCGTTCTTTCCGTTTTACCTCTCTCGGAAACACTCCAAACACTTATCCATTGTACAAAAAGCCTTTCCCAACCCTTTCTGGGGGCGTGAGGGATGGATGCTTGTTTGCTGACCAACCAAAAAATCGGCTGATCGATTTCAGCCAGTGAGCGAAAAGAAGCGCAACAGCTGGAGAAAGTAAGGGACGCATCGTTACCACATACCCTCCCTGTTTAACTTCACACAATGCTTCACTGACGGAGTGATCGATTTTGCATGAATCAAAATATTTTGTAAAGTACGTACCGAAACTCTGGATGCGACAACAAAATTCGAATTCCGACCAAAGGACTTATCCAACGGGCATGCCTCCTAACCCAGTTGGGTGAGCTGACGGACACAACATACTGTTGAACCTAGAGCCAGGTTAGCTGGGTTTGCGTAAGATGGGGGTGTACGGAGCTTTCCAGTAGAGTTGCTCGGTTCCATCAAGCCAGTGCTTTAGCCACCAAGGTCCACGATCGACAACACATGGCTTCTCACACTCGTCCCTTACTTGAAAGACAATCCTGGACTGGGAACCACAATGCACCGGTGAGTACAAATGGACAAAGTAGAAGTACGCTATTTCCCAACTGATTTTGCCATCACAATAGTTTCTTTATTACACGATAGGTAAGCAAACATTAGATGCTGGAACCAAACCGCACATCTGAACTGCAAGTAAGCGAACGATGTGCCGGTAAACTGACAGTTGAATAGCGTGTTGAACTGGCTTCCAGTTATGCTACCTGTGTGAAAATGCAGAGAAGGCCACCCGTGAGTCTAATGTGAGGCATGTGGGCAGGCGACTGGTGACGTGTAGATCGGTCCGAAGGTTGATGAGGACGTTTGTTATAACGGCAGTCTTCATGACCTGCAAACAAGTGATGGACCGTGCGCTCCAACGAATGATTTGTATGCTAGTTGTGTTCTGCGGCATGGGGCTACATCAAAGAGAGGATGCATAGAGAACATTCACAAACACTGGAGGAATTCGGTGTGGCAGTGATCTCGGAGCGTGGGCTACTGTCATGTCTAAGGAGAGTAAGCTTTTGTGGAAGCAGCCGAGTGCAGATCATTCCGGTTTCTGAGAAGAGGAAAGGGTGGGTTGCTAAGCCACGGTGGCCACTGGTTTTCACGAAGGAAGAAGTCGACGTAACAGATATATGTTATATCACACATTTCACGGGAGAATCGTTAGGGGAGTAAACGGGGGGACATGTGGTTAATGAGGTCAATCAGTTCAATGTCACACTGCAATCAAGTACCTACTTGAACAATGGGTCTTGACAGCCAAGTGTACTTGTCGTCCCTAAGCTGACAGTGTAGTAGTGTGGTAGACTACCAAACTGGAGGTGCGGGTATTCAAATTCTCGGCGGAATACTTCAACGCGTCGAGGAGGTACGTCCAAAAACCTGCAACGAACAGATTGCGGACCGAACGGGACACTGCTCAACGAGATCGGACCATCTGACAAAGAATGGCAGCCGAAATACTTTTCTACATAAGGCGTCGTCCACACACACAAACCGGGCAGAATAGCACACGATATGTGAGCGGAAACCGGATGTGTGTTGTGGACAGGAACGTCTGTTCATAAACACGAACGCGGCGTGACATGGCAATCAGCAAGTTGGACAATAAAGATTGTGTTTTATCGAACGCCTTTTCATTACAGTATGACTGCGTCAAGCACCTACTAATCCGAAACGGCCTGCGCGTTCGCGGCCCCATACATCGCAACGCCATAAAGTCGTACCAACACTATGTACGGCGTGCTTCAGTTCACGGCCGCGCAGTTTCTGCTTAGTGAACCTTCGTACGCCCTACCGGGTCGCATTTCCCTAGATCGAACGGTTCAAGGCCAAGTCTTCTCAAGATATGAAAATAGCAATGCAACACGAGTGATTTATCTGGGTACTATCCTGGCATCCCCGATTTTGATTATCAGTATTTCGATTACCTGCTTTCAATTGCCCGTACAGCAGCTGCTTCCGAAATCAGCCATCGCCCACCTAGCGGACTTGTCGCAGCCAGTGAGGCTGACTGAGAATCCGCACGGATTTCATCCTGTCCCTGTCCGTTAGACGACATAATTTGGTCACTGTTGATCAGTCGTCAGTTCTAAGTACATCCTATTTCGTGGTATTGTTGTTACCCGTATCCTCAAAGTGATGACTGTTATACTTCCTAGCAAACTGAAGAGGGTTTCGGTTGGCCTGCAGGGTATATGCGGGTTTGCTTAACTCTAGTGGCAGAGTACCTTCTCCATACAGCCTCGATGCTCTATGAAGTAGCGTTCGAAGTAAGCATCCGTTATATCGCTATGTTACTAAGTAGTTCAATGTTCGAAACCATATCCCACTACCGAATACTTTTGTTCCGTCTTGAACACAGCAAACTCTAACCAGCCAGAGAGCGCACGTCTCGGTAATAAAAAATCACGTTTTGCTGTCGTACAGCAGCAAAGACATCACCATTAAGCAGTAGACACAAAGCTTAGGGTTCATATTCTGACTGTAGCTCTTCCAGACATGTTTTTCAAGACGTTCGAAAGCTACACTAGCCTTCGTCACATGGGTTAGTAACCCGCGGACTGCGAACAAATCTCTCAACAAATCGTTACCCAAGTAGTAGAATATCGCACAGCAATCGACAGTCTTCATTGGTGCACGTGTAGAAACAGCACCTTCCCCCGGAAGAGGCTGAAATAAAGGGAATGTCGTACCCGTTTCATTGTCCAAACCAAGTGTGAATGCCACTGTTGCAAAAGCCGCCTCTGGTAGCTGTAGTTCGTTCTCACCGTGAGTGAACAGCCCAGTATCATCGGCAAACTAAAGCATGCGGTTCGTTGAGGTATGTAGCCTGTTTGGGACGTTGAAATGTTGACGAGTCAGCAGGCGTCCATCCTTTTGGCATTCAACCTCAACGCAGTATTTCGTCGAGTCCCGAAGAGTAACTGGTAACATAGCAGTCAAAGACGAATTAAGTGGGGCTGAGACTAGAACACACCCCGGCTTCCCGTCAGTGGTAATTTCACCTTCAACAGACGTGCCCACTAACAACATTTTAAGGAAGTTGCCGAGCTTATCTGGACAATCAAACTTATCAAGCATCATCCACAGCGTTTCACAACTCATGGGGTCATAAGCCTCAGGTAAATCCACGAACAGTGTAATCAGGAACTAGCTGTGTTCGCGGCATTTCATCTGAAGCTGTCGAGCAGTTAACACCAGGCCAATCGGACTGTGACTCACCCGGAATCCACACTGTTCCTGAGGCACACTGGCCTCCAAAACGTCCGTAGTCAATTGATTCACAGGAATTCATGCAAGCATCTTATCAGCGCGGCTCAGCATATCTGTGCTGAGATAACTGTCGATGTTTTCTTGCTACCCTTACCTTCAAACAGGCGCACGATAGGAGCATGCGCGAACTTTTGTGGGATTATTTTCTGCTTCCAAATGAAGTGTACCGACTAGAGTAAAATTCATTCCAATACTGGTCTGCCAACTCCTAGAATTTCCTCTGCTAATCCATCCACATCTGCAGCCTTTGCTTTGAGCAGTTGTATGAGTGCTCTCTGCACCTCTGCCAAATCTGGAACAAGCTTTGAAATCTCTTCGTGGCAGGTCATTTCTGGTCTCCGAATCAATGGCAGCAAGACGAATCAGTAAACCATCAAAGTGTTCGCGCCTGAATTTCTTGATTTCCTCTGGCTGGGTGTACGAAGGGCCGGTGTCCACGTCAATCAGTGTCTTGGTAGACTGCGCACATGGACCGAAAATCGCCTTAAGTGAATCGCAGAACTTCTTGTGTTGATGACGTTCAGCGTTGTCTTGCATCACCACACTTCACCTCCTCCACCAGTCGACCTTGACTCTGCGTGGTCGTTCGACAAGTTGACGAAAACTCCGGAATGTGGCTTAGTTGTCTTCAGTATCTGGATCCATCGCGAAAACAGCATTATGTGATATTGACGGTGTTTGCACAACTTTTTCATGTACATTAGACACTTTAAAGTGCAAAAATACGTAAATAGCAAAATACCAGAAGCTCACTGGCTTCCAGAGAAAATGACATCTTCAAGACAACGTTGACCTGATCCGATGGTAAATGTAAGCACAAGGCTGGACAGAGGCTTAAAACGAGCTTTGCTCGAGAAGACGGCAGTAAATTAGGATTTCGGTAAAGTCTCAAAAAACACCTGTGGCTTCATATTTTCTTCATACTGTACTTGACGTGTCGCTAGCTTTCTTCGTTTGAAACACCCTTCCCCCATCAACGGTAGTCATTCTGTATCCTTGGCACTGTAACTAAGGTGTACCGTGGGCTGCCCCTTGAAGCAGTTTATCGCACGACTGCCCGGCTATTTGACCACCGTAGCAGGAAACTCTCTGAACAGGTGTGTAAAACCCAATGACACTCAGGTCCGCCTAGTGATTAATATTGAATTTTGTCCCAGGTTGGTAGTTCTTTGCGACTGACAAATCTGACTTTATTTTGTGCTCTTTTCCATCCTTCTAGATGTCAGGACTTTACAGCCTGGCTACTTTAATCATTTGTGACTTTTCACAGCTCACGCGGATCTAACGCCCCATGAAGGTATGCATTTAAAATCGGGCTATTCCGCTTCACTCTGTATTCGCATAAGTAATGGCTTGCATCAATATGATCGAATCTTCACTAGTATACTTATACCTAGGTGAATTGTTACCGCTCTCTTCTGAGTTTTGCACGGTCTACTCAAGTAAGCCGTATCCATCATAGTGTTCTCTGTCTGCGTGAGCCAAGCTCATTGGCTTGGGTGGCCTAAATATACACAGAAAATAACGCTTCGGCCATGCACTTTTTAGGGGGTTAGAGCAGGGGTGCCGTAGGCACAAATATTTGGCTGGAGCAGGGCCGATACCGAAAGTTGGCCCTTAAGGGCTACTGGCTTTGGAAACCCCCATAAAGCCAATGCACCGTTGGTCTCACATAGGGTTGGCAACACCTGCTTCCGGATGTACGTGTTGCATTGAACAGAAGCAGAGAGCCACTGAGCATAAAAGTTACCACAAGCTTCGTATACTGTGCTACTTGCTGGTCGACTCATGTACACCGTATCCAATACAAACCCGAATGAATCAGATCGGGGAGCGTCGCACACAGGTGTAATGCAATTAACACGTCGAGGACACTTGACATCTGATCTGATGGAATTTCATTGCTTAGCTTGGCCACATAACATACTGACGCCATGTTCCTTTAAATCATTTCGTCAAAGCAAACTGAAACCATATGTTGCGACATGTTAGCATTTGGCCTACTCTCATCAGTCACAAACTCAAATCATGCTGTTTATGCACGTCAAATACCGAATAACCACTCAAGCGGTTGCGTGAAGTATAACATACTTATGATGACAATGACATTACGGGGGTGCCTCAGCCAATTTTGTCTACAAAACACCGGCTAATAAGCTTGCTTAAACACTTTTTATTCAGGGCTAGGTAACATCGGAGTAGTAGTGCGTGACAACACCTCGAGCTAACTAACTCACCCAACTTGGCGTCTTGTTGCCACTGCCGAGGTGAAGTATTCAGCGTCAGGTTCACCATCATGAAGCAGGTGTATTATCACTCGTTTCTAACTGAGTTCGACCACTAGTCTGAAACAGTTAGGAAGCATGATAGCAAACGCTATGGTATGCTCTGATTTACCTAGAGTGTGACCAGATTTTAGATACACCGGCGAAGTATCCAATGGCTCAGCCTTAACCATGAAATATATAGATGCTATTGGAGTTGGGAGAAGCGTCATTTTGCGCGACTTATAGTCATTCGTCCAGTCACCGTTTCTGAATAGATTATGTGTGCGAGGTTCGTTAGTTTAGTTGACCCGACACAGTTCCACGATGTCCTGCATACTGGCAGGAAATTATTAAACAGAAGTGAGCGCACGTACATGACAGTGCTAAGTACTTACGTCTAACACTGTCAAACTTTCCAGTCCTCAGTCGATCACTAAAAACCTTCTAGACAATTAGTGCTAATCACAGCGTTTTGCAGCACTTCTCCAACCCGATTAACGGAGTTTTCGATCAACTTGTATCGGTAATTGAAGTTGTTCGTAAGTAGTAGAGAGTTTTCTGTAAACTGAACCCCTCTTACAAGTGATCTCAGCTTTTGCCTATCCTCGTCGCAGCCGGAAGGTGAGCTCCATTCACGTCTTCATACAACTGCGTTGACCATGGTTGCACTGACTACTCATAAGGCATAAGTGAATTATCGGAGGGACGCTGGATAACACGAATTAATGCTGAACGTATCTGAAGGACATAGCGCAAAAGTAATGGTAGCCGTTGTTGCGGTCCATAAGCCGTTGCATTCCCACTTCCTACAGTCATAGTATTTAACAGCTCTTTTGAAACCAACAGCATGCAATTCAGAAGCTCGAGAAAACTGCCTGTGAGCAGTGAACATACAAAACGACAGAAACCAACTCGGCCACAGCATGCATCTGTCATCTCAGTGGTGGTCAGTGGAACAAATTGCATGCAGTAATGGATGCTTGCTCGTACTCTTGCTAATTACAAACGACCGGTAGATTTCACTTTAGGATAAGGGAGAGAACAAGACAACACATTCCGGTTTGAAAGCTTTTGTTGTTTAACGACTCCTTCCGTCACCTATGGATTTATAATTTCATCGTTAATTTACTGGATACTTTTTTTAGTTTAAGTCCAGCAATGTTGAAATACGAAATTTCACATTCCACCCCCCGCCCCCCGAAAGTTTTCATAAAATACCTCAGTTATTAATGAACAAAATAAGTGACTTGGTTCACAGCGTGCGACATTATAATTGGAATAATTCAAATAGCTGAATATATTCATATTAATGAGCAGAACATTGATTTATTTTGACGAATATACTCATCTTTATCTAACAATTGGAAGAAGAGAATACTGCAAAAAAATGTGTCATGTTCATAACTGGAATTGTTTCGAACCCAGTTTGGGTTTTCTGATGCTTATTAGTGAACATATACTAGGTATAAAATGTATCAAGTTGCTCCTTTCTACTTTACCACTTCCAGACGAAATCGGTGACAATTTTCCACATATCATCATGTACAATGTGCAAATTCAAATCTAACAGAACATTTAGAAGTCAGTGATGTTTGCGAGAATGTGCTAAGTAAGAGCGCGTTGGTACTCGTCTGTCTTCAATAATTTAACGTGATAAGTAATATATCCCATTTTCTAATAAAATACCGGAAAACAAATTCGTGCAAGCACGAACCATGTTATGAACATAGGCACGGTTGCGGTACGGTTGCGTCAAATTTAGGCGTTGCTGTGTAAGTAGAGTCCTGTAAGATTTATTAACGTTAGGTTGTTCAGTGGAACCATGTTTTCTGCCACAGTGATCCCAGTAAGTTGAGGGTTGTGTAGGCACGTGATGCCTTTGGCATATGAACAGAAGATGAAAAGTCCACTTTGTCACCCACGTCTGTGACTACATGTCAGTCGATTACTTCGTGAAATATTGCCAGGTTGAATAACAGCTCGAGTCGTAGCTTTCATGGGTGCGGTTCAAATCCGACAGTGGTGATGATGTTGATGAAAGCAACCATGTTTGTCATGTAAATCCACAAAGACTGTGAAACGGTTTAATAACAAAAATCCACATGTTTTCAGTACAATAGGTCAAGGTGTGACTTAGACCTTAGGAACACAGAATAGCCGCAGTCATACTGTTATTTTCAGTTCCACCATTGACACTCAGTGATTCACCAGGCCTAATGTATTCTCTGCACTACCAGATTCTATTTTGGAGATATAAAATCGCATGTGTACACTAAACAGTTTCATGCAAATCCTATCGAACAGCCCTAGACTTCAGATGAGTTAAAAAGGTTTGAGAATTTCTGAGCAATAAAGGTGATTTTGGATAAAATTTTAAATGCTGAACAGTCCTGTCACGTAATCGTTTGTATATTTTCTAATCTCGCCATAGTGCAAGAAAATAACTAGCTGTTTGAGTCAGCGTATTTTTACTTTCAACTGGTTTCCAAATCTGTCAGCGAGTGAGTAATTCATCAAGTTCGTTGCAATGACCAGCTACATAAACGAAACTAGAATCTTTAATTTGTTGTCTTAGTTTCAGTATTGTAACATCCCCAGGTACCAATAAACCCCATAGGAACGTTACATGCAAACGCTGGGAGTTGTATTTCTACTGGCTCTCGTTTATATGATATACGTTTACATAGTTACAGATTGTATACTAATGTGGCAAAAGTCGTTCACGTGTTGTTTACTGTCTTATATGATGGCAGATGAATGATCGTAACAGCATATTTATCTATTGTAAACGAAGCAGAGCAGTGTGTTCCTGGATCAACCTTGACATCGTCCAAAGAGACAACCGGTTGACTGATATATGAGGTCTGTTAGAAGAAGGATAGTTGTGATAATACGTCATAACTTTGCAACAAGTTATTGACTTTGACACATAGTAAGGTATTTTCACCGAAATAACCCCGATTAAAAGATGAGCACACTCTTGATGTGATGTCATTTTATATTCACTCTTTTTCAGTTTATTCAAATAGTTCCAGTTTGTTGAATTGTCTGATTCACGGGCTAGCTCGCTGGTAACGGTACCCAATTACTAAACACAAGATCGCTAGTTCTTGATTGGTCGTTGCTACTGGTACTGTCTAAATCGTGGCAGACGTACTATATTCAACAAACAGATAACCTCGTATGTCTCACGATGACAGATATCTAGCAGTGTAAAAGCTGAAACTAAACTTAACAAATCACGTCAACTTTCCATCCACACGTAAGTCTGATTGCATTTTGGACAGTTAGCTAGAAGCCTAGCCGAAACTGTTCCCCAAACTAACGGATACTTACAATCAACTCGGATTGTCAGTCCACTAGTATTATAGCAACTCTATTACGAAGTACTTGTCAGACACAGTACAAAAAAACAGATGATGGATCACCTATGGAACGCTCCTTGGCAAGTAACGATGCTTCGCTGGCCAGATGATCAACGTCGATGATGGACAGATTTCTCACTTATCAGTGTGGCCATCTTTATTACAACCCATCCAGGACAGACACCTTCTCCTTACAAACACTTGTTGTTGGTTGCTCATCGTTCTGACCATATCCCTTTGTCTGTCTGTTATTTGTGACAACACGGTATGAAGGAATGTGTTACACGTTTCCCAGTTATTTTCGGCAGATGGCGATGTTGCAGTCTATCAATTAGCTATGTGTATTATGCCCTCCACCAGAATATAAATGCAATATAATTCAGCCTGGAGTGAACAGAGTTGAATGTGCATAGAACCAATGACAATGTGATGTATATATGTCTCTGCGCTCGAACGTTTTCCCTCCAGGGTATTGATCAACAGACCATCTGTTAGATCACGTACCCACTTTTAGGCGATTAAAATTTTTGAATCACTGTGATCAGATAGTGAAGAGGCAAGCATAAGTCAAGGGCAAGAACACCATCGATGAATATGCGACAAAAACATTATTTGGTTTTCACATGAAAGACACATTCCTGAGGAGGATTGCGATAGGGTATCCTGTTAGCTGGCATAGATAGAGAAGTCTAAAACATGAGATGCAGCTCACGAGGCATAAAGTAGATGAAACGTGATGCACACATTCAAGGGCGCTTTTCACAACATTTGTAGTAATATACAAGATTGACCCTTCACAGCCCGTTTGATTGAAATGTCAGGAACTTCTCTTTTCCTTTCTGTTCTTGAAGAAAGTTTGCTTTACAATCCATCAAATACCCCTGCAACTGACTAATCTACTCTCAGGATGGATTATGCTCGTGACTAATATGCAGCGATGGGTTTGCCTGACTCCAAATTGTCTGGTATTTTTTAACATTTGAGGATGCTGTATACATGGAGGTTGTGGATGTTTGAGGTATGCAACAATGGCGCGCGGTTGAAGTTGCTTAAAAATCCCGTCGTCCACATTGTGAAGCTGCTTTATCCACCTTGTGGGTGTCTTAGATTGGTCAGTTTTGGTAGACTCAAATGGTATCTGCCTCAAGGAAAGATTACCGTGTTTCTGAGATTACGCCGTTGGTGTAAAATATATAGATTCAAACTAATAATCGGGAACTTTTGAGCAGGTTTTTATGTGGCTTCTGTTAACGACTGGTAAAGTTAACACGCGATATTGGACTTTAGGCTTTAATACTGACCAATCCAATGAGTGTCAAGAAAAGCGGGTGACGAACGAACATGCTGGCAAATTAAAGAATTATAGAGCCGTTACCAAGTACCATAATGTGTGGCGTCTGTTTTTGAGATGATTGCAAAGTTTGCAGTGAGCAATCCCTCTAGATTAAGCCGTTGGAAGGCCGATTCCACCTGTGTTAGAAATTCAGAACGGCACACAATGCACAATTTCATCATTACACGTATAGCGTTAGGATTTTGGCACATACTGAACTAACGATATCCCCCACAACCACTTATAAGAACAAATTGCCAGAACTGCCTAAACTCCTAGGTTCGTTCACAAAGCGTTAAGGTTTCAGCCCACTTTTTGGGTGTAAAACTGTGCACTATATCAATTAACCCCTCAGCTGTACGTCTTAACTGAAATCACCGTAGGTAACTGGCTGAGTATGTCAACAGTGTTCATCAGCAGGAATCCCAGTTGATTGCGCTGGTCAAGCCTGCCCCAGGAAGAAGGATACTGAAATTGAGTGTTTGTGGTCGGTTTGAATTGACCACACAATTGACAGTCAAAATTTCAAGCTAGTCGAGTTCTTCATACGCTTTTGCTGTCTATCACTTTGTAATGTCCGACTAGTGTATATACAGACTGACGCTGAAAAAACCTCCGATCTTTACGTCAATAAATCATGTGTGTATCCTCTGCTTCGTAGTTCACAGATCCCTACAATCCATAAGTCGGATATTAACAGCATGGGTACCAATTCAGAAATAAACTGTCCCCAGAATAATTAATTGAAATTCGGAATATTTTCAATTCTTCAGTAATAATTGTACACTAAGCTCATTACCACTTCATCACATGTGGACACAAAGCTACCAAAAAGCGTGCGGTACACTTCCTGGACGTTTAGTTTACACGATCTCATAAAAAGACAACTGGTACCTTAGTTGAAGGAAAATTACTGCCGAAAACGAAAAGTCGCGCACGAGCGAATCGTGGATTCTCTAACTATCTCGATAAAGATGACACTAGCATCGGTGAAGGTAAGCAATCAATTTCGTGAAGTTCCTAATTGGAAAGTGTGCATGGAAGACGGATTAACCTGTACAGTTCTCGATGGGTGTGTGCGTGGGCCTTGCTAATATGGTTACGTTAACTAGGCACACAATAACACTATTTCTAATACCTGTAGTGTGTTCAATTTATAACCTGACACTTCGCTTCTTGGTGAATTTCACCCAAACTATATTGCACAGCAAACATGCAGCTAAAAACACCTCCCGTAATGTGTTCTTGCTATATTTCTTTTTCAGAATAATGTCCGCACTAAATGGGATTTCAACAAATTCTAAGAAAATAGTATCCGCTGTGAGTAGGAATCACCACAGAACCTCAGCGATAATCACAAGTTAACATGGCCAACACTTTCGTTTTTGTAATTCACTCCTCACTGACGTGGGCTGCTTGCTATTTATTTCATGTTAATATGAGATGCCATTATATCTTGACACTGTTCAACGCAACAAAACGTTTATGGAACTTAATATTTTGACTGTGGTTGCTTGAAATGAGTTCGATCACTGGTGAAAGCTGACGGAATGCGGCCTATACAACCTAGGAGACAGGAAAATTGATTTTGTATTCTCAGAATAATGTTGATAATACTAGCCTATTTACTGTATTTTTGTGTTTTGTTCGTTGTAGGACAAACTTCACAAAATACAGCACATGTGGACGATATGCCTAACGAGACACAATTACAAATGGTTCGAAGAGTGATGGTTACACCCTGTACGTCTTAACTTGCCACGTAAACACTCATTAGAACATCCGCTAAAAAGCAATCTTGAACTGAAGGCTACTCTACCGAATTGAATCATGCTATCTATTGTCGTTAAGTGATATGAAACGACTGATTCACCTCCCGTATTGGTGCATGTCCAATTTACACATCATTTAAAAGGTTCGTGAGTTGTTTACACTTCAAAGTCAGCATTGTTGAAATCAGACACAAGACCGTATTCCTGCGGCTTGTCACTCTTGACATTTTGAACACCATTATGCATGAGGACATGAAATATACATTCGTTTAATATACTCCTCTTGTGTTTTGACCTCAACTTTCTCTCGATGAGAACTTACTTGTCAACGGTTTGTAAATATGTGTTGGTCAGTTGCATTTATGTTAGACAATGTTCAATATTCCTCCTGAACTGATTCCCTTGAATAGCCGGGCGGCAGTTAATCGCAATAGCGGAAGATTTACCACTCTAGTATTCTCATTAGCCTATACTGTCAACCTGGGAGAATTCTGTATAACAGACGAAGAATCAGCATTGCCAGAATCCGTTGATGAGTTTGCTACCAACAAATAGGATGTGTTCTGTTAGTCTCAAAAAGGTGAACAACATCGGTTCCATTTTCAGCTGCATGCAAGTTAGTTCAGGAGGATGTTTTGTGAACTTTAGACTAAATTAACATTAGTAAACGACACATCTCGGGAACCGTGATAGAAATTCTTTAACCTGATTCCTGTGTATTAAAATAAATCTTCGGTGCCGCTATAGCCCTAGAACATTTTATCGATCGACCCAGTTGTCCATAGTCGACGTATCAATATCCACATCTAAAGAATTCCATACACTTGACACTCTGATACACCATATACGGAATGCGTCTTGTTGAAATAAGACATCAGTTACAGTTGCTCAAATACATTCAACGAATCCAGCCGGAGCAATGACAGTTACTATCCTCCTGTGGGCCCTACTGCAATCTAAATAAAAACGGCTGACAAGTTCACATAAAAGATTGATGGTTAGTGTTAAATGTTCCTTTGAAGTTGACTTATAATGCCAAATGATATTACGCGATCAGAAAACTCTGTGATGTTTATCTCCAGGAAAACTAAAAGTTGTTTTCTAGGCCCATAGAAATTGCTGTTCACAAGGTTGCTCAATGTACCAGGACATCGACCACATCTGAAAAAGTTACATTGAGGCTACACTCGTTCAAATCATTAAAAACCGCTTTCAGGTATGCCATTAAGTTTGCAGTTGGGTTAAGACACCTAGACAACACGATGTTCAGCTGCTGCTGTTATTGCACAACTCTTTGTCTATTGTAAACAATATTTTCAGGTGGGATGTCGTGTGTGTCGCTCATTGTTTGATGAAATCCTTTTGAGATTCCAAATATCGGTGAGCCTAACATGCGTTGTAGATCATCTCACTTGAGGTGTTGAGAATTGTTTAAGTGATCTCACAATTTACCCCAGGCGTTGATCATTCCTGCCTTCATTTGCCTAATAAAGACGAGTATAGAAATGAAGTGGTGAATTTTGTTTTAACACATATTTGCGCTGCCCACCTTTATTCCGCCTAGATAATTGTATTCATTCTAAACGAACGGCGAAAACCTTCCACCGAATATTTATGGTTATCGCAGAGCACTGTCCTACGTCTAGTTTTAAAGCTTCTCTGATTTGTAAAATACCCGCCGGATTGAACATGTGTCAAGTGTTGACTTCACTGACAAATCGGTTCATAAAAGTTTCATTTGAGTGACTGGCTGAATACAGGTTGCTGTTGGTCAGCCATCACAGGCAGCACATTCACCATTTATCTGTGTGATTGGAATGGCTTTATTTAACATTTTCTAATTGGCTGTTCTAGACGTAGTATTACCGTCGGCAGTTGCTTTTCCAATGGTGATTAGTGACCTGTGGAATAAATTCTTGAACTGCTAACTCATCTATTGAGGGTGGTGATCGGCTACTCTATAGAGCGTTATGCACACTTCTAGGTTTTGGGAGTTGGCTAAATACCTTCCGCATTGTTTGGAAAGCGACTGACCGGATGCATGAATATTTGTCGTTAAACTTACAAATGTTTACTTTGGTACTTTCATTGCTTCTACTCGTCGAAGCTAGAGAGATCATTTACAGGATTATGTTATCATGTGACCCGATTGTCTAACACTGAGACAAAACAACTGGTATGCACAATCCGACACCTGCTCGGAACGCATCTACCGAGGTTTCCATTTACTGGTTTTACTCTTAGTAATTTTTACTCTTAGTAATGGCTGCTTGATACTATTACTGGTCAGCATGTGACATTTGATGTCCAAGTCCACTCGTGCGCAATCTTGAGTAAAACGATTTGAAGAATTCATGCTGTCAGTAGCCGGCTGAAGGCGCATGCCATCTCAAGTGAAATTGTAAAGTGACGTGACGGCAATATGTTTCGGCCAGGTAAATCTCGGGATCTGATGGGGAAATTTTGAAGCCACCCAAATCCAAGGCAAGTCGACGATTATCAGATTGCAGTCCTATCACGAAAGTAGCACATGAGTCAGATATGGACAAAGTGGACTCACTAAAATGTGGTCGGCCAAAGTTTACTATTGTTGGTCACAGGATCAACCTGATACTGTTTGTCATATAATTCTGTTTTAATCACACCGTACAATGGTTTTGTTATATGTGGTTTAGGATCTTTTGATAAGGTCCACTTCGGTACCGATTGTTTTGATTATTCCCTTGAAAACCTCACAGTGGCTCGACAGATTTTTACGTCACACATTTGACGTGATACATGACGACAACCAGGATGTCGGCTCATTAAGTCTGCCGTGACTAAGGCTACCTACAATAAATCAAAGGGCACCAACTGTGTCTAGTACGAAAGAATGCCATAAAGAGTTAAATTAGACTGTTCTGTTGGAATTCAAAAGGATTTGAGTGGGCAGAAAAGAAGAGGCTCGTCAACTGGACAAAATAATGCAATCAAAATGGTCGCCGGAAGTGCAAGGAGATAAAAACACCAACGTTTGGAGAAAGAAGTCAAAAAAATATGCTGCACGATTTTCCAGATCGTTCTGTTACTGTCCCTAGCGTTCGTGTGTTAATTTTTCCAAAGAATAAGTCTTCAGTTTGTCAGTTTTTGGTAGCCAAGTTCAGTGCCCCCATACTTGGTTTTAATGAGGGAAACTTTCCAGGTTAAACTATTTTTTAACAGAAACAATACAACAAATTGAAGTAAAATTCCTGGCTGACCTGAGTTATTTGGTTACTTATGACGTAACAGAATCAACCGTCATCATGAAGAATGAACTGTTCTCGTCGAGCACTGAATTCGCCGGAAAAAATATAAAGGCTGAAAGGAAATTACCCCCTCAAAAAAATCGGATGAAGTGAGGTTAGAAACACAAAACTTATGCGATGCCACGAAACATGTTGATTAGGTGTACATTGCAATACAACCGTAGCACTGGAGGAAAACGGACTTCTTCCAATTGTCAGTATTCTCAACTTCCTTTTCAACATTGAATTAAAAGTGTAACGGTTACGAAGTCTTTTCGACAGCGCATCAAGTAGTCTGACCATCATTAATATACCTTCTGATTTTTTTAAATATAAAGTCTTATCTGTTGGTTACTGTGTAACCTGCTGTCTTCTAAAATCTAATTAACAATATTGCTATTGATCCTGGGGATGCATTCGGTTGTACGACTCGCAATTCACGTTCGACCGTGGTCCATACATCCAGACAGACTGTCCAGGCGACTGCTTTCAGAAAAGCAATAAACTTGAGTTCAGCTACTGTTAGAGCATGTCAGTAGTGTATATCCTCAGTTCTACCGGAACCTGCATTTCGGTTCATTTTCTCACTATACAACCACATTGACCGCGGTGCCATCGATTCGACATTAGGCGAAATCAATATGTCAGCTTAGCTCCAATCGCATGTGGGCAGTGCTTATCATATGATATTGTTGTATACTTTTTCACAGTTGCTATGCCTGTTGATAGATCGTGTGTGCATTATTCGACAGAGTATGTTCGTATAATATTGTGAGCAATTCGAAAATTGATCACTTTATTGCTAAATGCTTCTGCTTCGTTTATTATGCTGGTGCCGGGATTTAATCAATATCTGATGTTTTTAGTCAGAAGGTAACTTATAAATGGCGAGTGAGTGTGAATAGTGAACTCACTACCACTACTAATTCAGCATTTATTCTAAGTGTTTTTCACAATTTACAACCGATAATTGTTCTTCTATCTTAGTGTTCGTATGGATGAACTAATACACCTGCTATAATACTAAAATTCTTGACAAATAGTTCCATGTCAAGCCGTTTTTTATTCAATTTTTAACTAACTCCACGCACACTTGCACCTATTATATGGATCGGTGCTGTGTTAATTAGGATATTTTTCTCTGATTGCTTATCGATATCTCAGTGCGTTCTCTACTAAGCTCGCTTAGAAATACTGGATGTCTAGTGTCTATGTGTCCCAGTAGATATTCACTTCGTACAAGCTTTCCGATCGATTTTATCTGAGAAATTTTCAAACTTAACTATCGCCTAGACGAATGTGAGGTGGAGGTCTCATTTGCTTGGAAGTATTCCATATTGTTCACTAGTCGTGCAACACATTCGGCTACATCATGCTCATTAGCGTCTGCATTCTGGCCATCTGCGGGTTTGAGTGTGACACACCAGTTCATTAATCCTTTTAATGAAAAACCGAGCAAAATTTTAAGTAACCCTGGCTTCTAATCTTCTAGTGAAAATGTATTCGGTTCTAGCTTCCTAAAGATGATAACACGTACACATTCGTTCCAGTATAAGGTCACCGGTAGATTTTGGATTTACACTTGCTTTAACCCACAACACCGGTGGTCAGAAAGTGACTATTATGAGAATGTGTGTACTTCCTACGCAAGATGAATCTACTGGAACTGTAATTAACTTACAACTCAAAGGGGTTTAGCCGAAAATGTTTTAAACATAATTCCTGTGAACTGCACGTTTATGACATCCTGCTTTTTTCGAATCCGAGGTGAAAAGCATAATTTGACAATATTCCGAAAGATGCCAATGTTCAATGCTATTAACCTGTAGGTGACTAACGAGCACATTCTTATGAAAAGATGAACAATACCATTTACCAGACTGTTTTGGTAACAAACATTCTGAGCAACTCATCGGCGAAAATTACTAGCGTAACCGTTAATTCAACATGGGGGCTGCTTCTGTGTGACCTGGTATGTGGTAAACATAACACGGAGGTTTAGCAAGCAAGTAGGATGTCAGATATTTTCACAGGCAGTTTCCGGAATAAGGGTTTTTGTTGCGACAAACCATGAAGTGATTAAGTTCACAAATCATCTGGACAATTTTTCAACTAGGTGAATTATCGCTCTGAACGCTGGTAGCCAAACTAATACTGAAAGCACACAGTGAACAATACTGAACATTTCAATAACTTCGTATATTTTACAGCACTGTTCAAACTCTTGAATTTAAAACCACCGATATACAATTTCTTTGTTTTTCACTGTGTAGTCACCATTCTGTATTTTGCTGCGTAACCTTGTACGCAGTTCCATAATAGTACAGCTGACATACGGTAGCGTAAACGTTAACCAACAAATTTGAGAAGATTTGACTAACGCGAGCTCATGTGAAATCGAGAATTGGTTGGAACCTTTAGATATCTGGCGTCACATTGCGAAAGATATAAATACCAAAAAGGATACTTTCTGTACCCTCATAACTGTTACAGAAGATACCACTACACAATTAGGGAAGTTGGATTTTCCAAAACATTTTGTTCTCGTATCCTGAAAATTTAGTGGACCGAATGATGCTGGAATGTGCAGCTAGCCAGTTTCGGATTGTCGAACAGCGAAAAGATAGTTTACATGACGTATCCACATTTCGGACACTCATTGGTTACACAACCTATGGTATAAGGTACATAAAACTTCGTGCAAATCCACACAAAACTGCTAACCAAACGACAAGACGTGAAACGTTTGCGTGATTATTAGAACCACATTAGTCTCAGTGTCAAAGTTGGTTATTTTCCCCTCAAAATTGTGGCTGACAAGTGGCAATTAACATGGTTTTTATGGATCTGAGCAATCCGCAAATTCCACTACATTCAATCGTGCTGAATGTCGAAGATGAATTCACGCAGTAGCCGGTCTCAATCAGATATCTACTAATCGATGAAGGAACTTAGTGGAAAGGACAAGTTTAGGTGTCTGACGGGAACAAATTAACCACCAGCCTTTTTGGAATGTGCTAGTTTGTCTTTGTCCGATTGCTTTTAGCAGTTCCGATTAGGTATGTTTGGTCAGAAACAGTGATAAAACCACCGATCACATAAAAGACAAAAAAATATAAGAATACATTCTTTTATTGACGGAAGCCATAATATTCTGGTCTCTATGTACTGACCGGTACAGTCAGGTTGTATTTCTGGCTCCCTCTAGGCGCTGGATTGCACACTGCAGCGAACTATCCCTTTTTTGTGCACATTTGGAACGATTTCTTTCCTTGGTGCAATCGTTACCCATTTGCTTTACTTTGTTCCTTACGTATGTCGTTTGATGAAGGCATCTAGATAGTTGTTTCACCGGTATTCATTGGTCTAAAGTCATTTCAAATGTGTCCACAGTGCAAATAGCTGGAGTTAGTTAGAAAAGTGTTTTCATCAAGGACTGTTCATGAGCAATCTGTGTGGAGCTCGTAGCATTCAAATACTGTTCCGTCCTTGTTGATTTGTGAACGAAAGAGTTTTGAATAGTTTTGGTAACCGTGTTTTCGACTACCACATAAAAAATAGCAATCGAGCGTCTTTTCCTGACTCACTTGAAACCGACAGTTTTGACCAAGAAAACCTTTTTCAGTGTTAGTCCAAGGGAATTTCCGTCGCAGCACCATCAGTCAACTTACAATTCTTACGTTGATGGTGACATTTTACGTTTCAAAAAGCCAGCCAGTTTGGGCACAGGACTATTGTGAATGAGAATGGCCAGTGAAGAATGTGTTTCGGTCGAACGCCTACGCTGATTAACATTTCCACGAAAGTCCTTCATCGTTTTCTAGGCACCTGATTAAAACTAGCCAATGAGTGAATCAAACTACAAAGTTTAACATGACCGGACAAAACGGAAATGGTCGATGGTTCATATTCTTGGGACGCTGCTGATTGTCAACTCTCAGCCACAAATGTGTGCAAAAGCAGCTGACCGTGACGCTAAGACTGCTTAACTACAATTAGTACTACTCAATCCCACCCGTTTCAAAACGTTTAAAATGCAAAACGTGATGGTGAAGCTTATCTACTGACTTGGTACAGCTTGGTGGTCGAGTGTTCCATAGCCTGCTACCATGTTATCATCTGGACACTTTGCGCTTTCTTCCGACTGCTAGCAGCCACAATAAACAAGGTAAAGTGAGGCAGACATTCTATCCGTATACAAACCACGTGATTCACATACTGAAAGGCTGTCGGTCGTGATTTTGCACATTTCGTAGCTATGTTACTCACACAGCCAAGTCATTTTATCCTAGATAACTGGCGGAGACAACCAGTGTCAGTTAACGAAAGCCTGTGTGCACGAACGAGTCTGACTTGCGATCCGTAAAGCAAAACAGAAGGTTCGTTTTTTGTGACTCTCCATTCTATTGACAAACTGACGCCTTTTTGAAGCCATAAGTAATGTGAGTTGGCGAATGAACTGTGTATTTTCCTTGTCATCATGGCAATCAAGTCCGCAATGCTAAAAGTTGGCGACACTACAATTCGCATGTACGCGAATCTAAGGATGATTTCGAAATGCTCGTCTACAAGAAGAAACTTATAATGAGATTTCACATTCTGGACGTCAGAAATGACCACATTGTCCCAAGTGAATAAGCTAGCTTAAAACAGCCGAATCGTTCACGAAAGTATTCAACCGCGTTGATTAACTATCCGCACCGACGAAAATATGACAGTTCTACAGAATTTTAAATCATTTGATTGTTTCCAGTTGTGATGTAACTGGTTTTGTATGTCGATATTTTCCTCATGTTCAACCTGCCGTGAGTTTACCGCTTAGTAAGATCAAAGTGAACAAATACTTCTCATTTCCGACAAATTTCACAGTTTTAACAGATGTACTTTTGGTTAGATTGTACGTGGTAGGTCGTTTTGGTCGTGTTACATTTTGGATATCCGGGAAATGAGCAAGCGAAATATTCCTCTGCACGTTTTTCCGGATGAATTGAGTTTGTTGCTCGTATTTACCGTCCAAAATTATCTGCTCAAACTAACCCGAGTCCCCGTAGGGTTTACCTTAGATTTGAATTGAGATCGCTCTCGGGAATGGTCTCGATACACTTCACATATGGTAGATTTGTTTGTGCATGATCACTCCGTTGATCTGACGCTTTTTGAGGGTGCATTTATCCCTGAGTAACTTTCAACTGCCCCTGCAGAGACTAGTTACAGGTGGGTTTGTTGTACTACACAATTTGTACTAACCAGAATATACTTTAAGAACTCCAATGTTTACCTCTCGAACTGCAGTGAGTCGACGAAGTATAATGGATGCTGGAACCCTAGAAATGACTGGGGTCAAACTAATTCCTCTGTGGTTTTCACAAGAGCCCCTTATACCTTTCTTGAATATAGGAACTATTATCGAGTGACCCCAACTCGAGG
>QNGE01000275.1:181220-241220 GCA_008508345.1 Paragonimus westermani | reverse complement strand
ACATGAGAAAATTTAAGGCTACTTTTGCGTCAGCCTGCTGCTGGAGAAATTTTAGCGTTCAAAAGATAAGCATTAGTAAGCCGTTAATTTAAACGGCGGCTATTGCTATGACAATCGAGGTCTTGGAGCCAGTTGAGGGGAAAATTTGTATTCACAGCCTGCAATATATATTTGAATTCGTGAATAGAGCTCTTCAAATTTGTGTCGGCAATAAAACCGTGTTATCTCGACGTAACTACCCGGATTACTAATGTGCCCCTGCCGGAAACATTAAATTACTTGATTTTTTTCAAGTTGAAGACCACTCACATTTGATCGCAGCCTTCTCATTCAGATAGACATTCCAGCCAGCCTCTTTCGAAAAGAGGCACTAGACTCGAGTTTTGCTCTCGTTAGAGCTCATTATCAGTGTATATCCTTGCCTTGTGATTTTTTTGAAAGCGATGATATTCTGGTCGACTTGCTTATGAAGTGCGCCATAACGTGCAGTTTATTTCTAATGGTGACATGTACAGATAGATTAACGGAGTGGCAATGGAGTCACCACCGGGACCACTGCTAGCAGATATTTTTATGGGTAAGTCGGAACGAACGGTGCTAAGCACTGTTATAAATCCCACGGCTTTCTACAGGCCTTATGTTGATGATACATTCACTATCACGGGTTCATCGATCAAAATAGCTGATATTTTGAAGGACTTCAACTGCGCACATCCATGAACGAGTTTCACCTCATAACTGGAGTCAGATAAGTCCCTCCATTTCCTGGACCTCTCTGAGTAGGATGACTGGGGAAATTTCAAAAGGCTCTGTGTATCTTGAGACAACTTGGTCAGGCCAGTACGATAACATTTCTGGCGACATTAACAATACAAACGGAACCTAGTCAATTGACTAGCGAGTATAGCCAGAAAAGTCTGCTCAGCAGATGCTTTGGAACAGAGGCTACAGTTTGTAGCCCGTACCCTGCAGGAGAATGGTTACCCTGGCAATTTTGTGATCAAACATACGAAAGGTTGGGGAAAAGACCCTGTTCATACGACCGTCATGCAAAGGAGATACGTTGGCTGTATCACTGACCCGCCGACTTACTAGCTTCCTTAAGAGAACTTTCAGTGCAGCCAAACTGATTATTTCATTCACCAGTTCACTGCTGGTCACTTTAAATTTGAAGGAAAAAGTGCCGACCCACAACTTATTTATGGTGACTTACTCGTTCGTTTGCGAGTGTTCAGCAAACTACGTGGGTCACACGATTCGGCAACTGACTAGAAGAATCAGACAGCATCATGCAGCATGGATCGGGACAGGTGAAAGGGAATCAATCACGAGTGTCAATGTAGTTCACATGACAGACGACGATCATCAGGTCACCACAGATCGATCGTTCACTGTTATCTACAGGGCTCCATCGGTCAAAAATCGTTCGCCAGCGAATTTTGGCCCCTACGGAGGCCACTGATATTCGATTACGTTATCCAACTTTGTATGGGAGAAATAAAATTGTTCAGTCGCTTCAACTGCCTTTGCCATTGGCTGACTCACCCGATCGACACATAAGCAGTTAACATAGAGTTGGCGTCCACAAACACAAAAGTGAGATCGTGTGTTTTGATCAATACTAAATTGTGCAAGTAGGTGTTATTAGTTTTATATTCTTTTATAACTGATGAGATTTCATCGAAAACATGTTTGCTACATTTCGTGTTTCATAACTCAGTGGAAATTTTCGAAACCTCTGGACTTAATTTCTTCATTGTTTGCACATTTTACTGTGTTGGGCTTCGTTTCTAAAAGTTACCATTTTGCTAGCGCGATTGCACATAGTCATAATTGTGATGACTTTACTGACTGCTATTAGTTCTTGCATTACCAACTTGTAATGACCGATCAGTTTATTAGAATAACACGGTCAGTTGTACTCTCGTCACTATGAGGTCAGTTCAGTACCAAGTAACATCGGATGAACTATCGATTACAGATGGAAGCGAACTATTTTTTTCCATACACTGTACCTGGGCCTAATTCTACATAAACAGACAACGACTTCAACATGTCATAAACCACATCCAGATTGCAGATGTGTAGGTGCATAACCAAGGCGACCAATAATCGGCTGGTTTGTACGTCTCAACTAACTTGCCACACTATGATATAAATAAGTGCAACAAAAATCACGTGATTCTACTGTGTTGTCTGATGAAATTGAAAACTCGACGACCCCTGTGCACATCGTACACAAAAAGTATGTGGTGAACAAGCTTGTTTTCGGTGATTCATCATCAGGCTAATTACAACACATTTATATGAATTAATCATGTATGAGAAAAGGTACGTTAAGGGATTGAACGGTTTATTATCAGTTTCCATGGCCTCGTGTTCACGTCCGGACCGAACAGATTACGTAATCATGACCGCTCTCTCAACAGTCATCAATAATTTGTACAATCGACCTGATCCTTCTGAAACTGATAATGAACCGTTCGATCTTTTACTGTACCTTTGCTCACACATAATGATGATGAATCACCGAAAACAAGCTTGTTCGCTACACGTTTCTCCTAATGTCTATACCGGGTATTTTCACGCAACAAAAAAACATGGCTGAAAGGTATTGCTCCAGATTAAGAAGTTGTTTATCTGCTATAATTGTAATGTTCACTCTTACTTGGAAGTTGTGTTCCCCTGCCAGATGTCTGAGGAAATCGAAACACAGTGTTGCCTCTTTTTTGCCATACTTGGTATTGCTGAAAACAAACTTTCACTACTGAAGATGCCACAGCTGGCTCTATTCACGCAGTCAGTTGTTCGAATAGGGAGATCGGATAATTAACTTTCAAGTTAATTTCTCTTTGTTGTTGCTGCGATATCTACACAACTGTCTTCAAAGTGAATTGCGTGAATGAAGCTGTTATGTGTCCACTATTGCCAGAGACTGTTAACAACTGATTCACCACCAAACCCTGAATTGTTGTGAAAACATGCAACTTTTCCCAACAGGTTTTTATGATACTTCTTGTGAGTGTCTTTTTGATGGTCTTCTAACTAATCTTGGCAATGCGGCTCTTTTTAAGTAGATTGTTCCTAGCTGACATCACAATAAAACGTTCTTGACTACGATTTCGCCTTCAAAGTTTGTAATGCGCAAATAATTCAAACGTTTCTTTGGGTTCAAACTGCACTCTTTGTAATTATTTGATCAACCCCGTCTGACGAAATTTCTACTGTGTTGAACACCTTTAATCCACATCTTCCTTTGTTAAGTACTTCGTTTCTAAGTATTAAACTAACGGAATTGTTTAGCTACTAACACCCCCTCAAGACATTTTTTGTCACACCAGCTAAATCACTTCTCTACACAGATGATTATTTTCAGAGTCTGATAAGCATCTCCCAATGAAGCTTCCATCGCGTTAAGCTTTCTAATCCTGTGTTAAGCCTGTTTAAGTGAGTTATTCTTATCTCATGTAGTAACGAATTTATGAAATCACCAGTTCTTTTTTGTTCAAAACTCGAATTATTCCGATTTTTGCGACAACTTTCACATGTATGGCGTGTAGCTTCGTGATTATGCAATATGCTTGATCCCAACTGTCACCATCGTCCGCCCAGTTGTCCAGGTCTTCTTTCGGAACGTCAAATTTAAAGACAGAATCACAGGTGTGGCTAAGCAATAAATGAGTAATCGGAGTTGGAAATCTCCGATCAACAATACCGTCACCTTAGAGGTAATTGAAATGAAGACAAATACGCCGAACAGTAATATCGAATAATAATGACAAATAATTGTAAACAAACAGCGAATAATCATGAATAGTAAACACTATTCCTACATCGATTCTCATTATCTCTTAATGGCGTTCTGTATGATCATTGGATAATTTCTTGACCACGAACTGGCAAGATTGATTGTTTGGATAGATAAGAAGAGTGACTTGTGTCCGGACCATTTTTGAAAACTCACCCCGGATTTTGTGGCACACTTCGCTAGACTCATTTGCTTACGCTTATGGTCTGTTTGCATTGACGCTTGAGCATATTCCGTCGCATTATGCTCCGTAGGAAAGCATGTTGTACTGATTAATCTGTGTGTGATTTCGTTTTGAAATAACTAAAAGCCTTGTCTGTGAACGTGCTTCAAATTTCGCCTTATTAATTAAAGTCTATTTGCATATATTTGGCAAAATTCGTGCGTTGAGGCTGATGAATTTTGAGGCGAGAATTTGCTGAATTACTCATAGCATGAAGGCGATTTGCCAATTGTTGGCCTAATAATACTTGAGCTGTAGTCGCTGTTAATAAATGTGAACAGAAAATCAATCGAAATGTTGAATGTGTTGATTTCGGCTGGTTTACTTTAGTGTGGCTTTGACCAAGTGCGGCGTTTTCTGACGATTTTGCTATTTAGAAGGTAAGATAAAAACGGCCTAAAGTTCTTGCGGTAAACCGTTACCACCCTTGTTTAACGCATTTCGGCATTCACTTGGACCACCTTACACTGGTGGTTCTTAAGAGGTAGCATGAGCGGATAACTTTTTCACAGCCGAACTTCCCCATAAACGTGGTGCCGGGAGTACTGACCGTCTGAGATCCACCACTGTGGACGATTAACAGAACATTTTCTTCGTCTGTAACCAACGCAGCGGCATCACCAAATTTGAACACATTTACTCACTCTCACAGTCATCCGAGACAACAAAGGAACTTGTCTTTCCTGTTTGTTCACCGGACAAACGGCGACTTCCCCATCACCTTCACTCGACTTATTTGAACGTTTTTGCAGGCATGCTAAAAATTCTCCCATATTAATTGTTCTTGTCCATCAGACGCTTCCGGAGCACTTTTCGCTCAACATTGCTTCAGACGACGGAATGCTGCGGTGTTTCTCCCGCTTTCATTAATTAACAGTAATTTACCTTGTTACTGAAACGAGTCCGCATCGTTTTCGCAGTTGATTCAAATGATCCTCAAACACGGTACAAATTCGTGCACACTGATCTACTATCCTTTCTGACAGTATAATCGCGTGATAATACTAGACGGATTTTTTCAGACCCACCGTACTACTCACCTAGCCATAGCACCGATCTTACCTCAACAACCTTCTCTTTATTCCACCGCAATCTCTGTTGTGATGGTCATGTCGAAAACTTGATAATGGTAACTTGATAATGGTAACTTTTATGACCACAATGACATTTTTTGCATATGTCCGTTTCATAGTCACCCGTAGCCCACACAGGAATACACGCATTTCGGTGGGTTATTATGTAATTCACACTTGACCGTTCAACCTCTGTCAATGTCAAATAAGACACCTTTATCAATAGTGTACGGTTTATTATGTTTTCCATCCTCCTTATGAAAATCGATGATAGAATTCGCATCCCTGTGTTGAAAGTTGTGCCTAGCAATGATTTCTCAACACTCACATATTTGCGTACGGCTTGGTTGGCACTGGTTGAGATCAAATTGACCAACTGAAAGATCGCAACCCATTCTAGTTCTACGGTTACGTCTGAAAAAAATAAAGACAGCTGTCAAGAAATCCACATCAGACAACTGCTCTACCAGGTAGATGTACGCTCATACAACAGGTACCTGAAAACCACTGGTTTCACACCACAGGTTACCTGAATCAAACTTCGCCTACACTGTTAGCCTAAACCTTTTTGATATTGCAAATTGTTTTGATTGAACCTATTGTAAGCCTATTGCGGACCTGTTAAAAGGATGCGACATTCAAGGATAATCCCACATTGGACTGCAGTGCTTCCTCATAAAAACCCACAGATTTAGAAGCGAATCAATTCAGTCTTCTGACCTCCAGGTCCCCATACAACAAGCTCAGAGACACCTGTTAGATTCTTTACTCTTTTCTAGCTGGCATCAACGTTCTTCTGGATCTCATTTCAAACATGTCTCTTCCTTAATCTGACCACTCAAACATCTGAAAAATAAACGGGGAAATCACTACGCTACTAAGTGACTTTCACAAGCTTGAACAGTGGCCGGAGGTTAGTGTTTTGTCCCCATTCATTATAAGTAATCATAGACTTCATGCGTTGGAAACTGGAAATTTTTTAAGGAACCAAAAAACATTATAAAAATTGACCAGCCCAAAATCCTGTGTATCGGGTTTTCTTCCTGGCCTGTCTCTCGCCGATCACTAAAAGAGGACTAGAAAGCATGAGACTATAAAATGAACCTATCCATTCGCATCTAAAAGACGCGATGCAAACACTTTAATGGTTCCTAATCAGGCCGATACTCTTCTTCATACCTTCATTGGTCTTACTTTCGATTGGAATAAGAAAATGTTCGAACAGCTTGTTTTTATACGTTAATGTACTCCATTAGTAAAAACTATTCTGTTTGCTGGTCTTATCGCCGAATTTCCTTCATGGTGAAAATTGTTCGGGCGTAAGAATGCACAGCAAGATATTGTGTTAGACATTTCATCAAGTTCTAGAGAAATCCGATAGTTTAAAATCGGTCACTACATGAGGTTTGTCTGTTCACACAGGCTGATAAGTTACTGTTACCTTACAATTACCTAACGATATCGAACTTTGTAATAACTTCACTTTGTTCTCCTTTCGGTTTTGGTTTCCTACTCGCCTCAATCGTGCTTCCATTTTGCGATTCTCTGTAAAGGGTGTCCGCAGGAATTGTGGCGAACCTGAAGATGTGAATAAATTCGCTGACAATGGGCTTTTGAGGAACTCCCGCGTTGATCCATCTATAAAATATAAAGTCTGTGAATTTAGTTCGTCAACTCCCAAGTCAGAAGAAACATCATTAATTAGGAGACTTAAAAAAGCTTGGCATTTTGCTATGCGGTAAGACAGTCACATTAACAAACTTCTCAGTGAAAGGTACCAGGCTGAAATGAACGTGTCAAGGTCTTTTCACTGAGAGTCACTTTAATTAGAAACAGAACTTTCAGTTTCTAAGGCAAGGAATTAAGGTGGCCATCAAGTATATAGGAAGTATGCTGGCCCTACACCAGACTGTTCCGAGGCGCTAATCAGGTATTTCAATAGTGAGCCCTTTGTTAAGATAATGAGTTACACACGTCATTTGCGTCAATTGTCTACAAGAGGTTTCGCAAACGATATGAAATCACCTCAGTTGAATCTACCCACTGGCGCTTAATCGGACAGTTCCATAGTGTTTCTGAAAGCCAGCTATTTTGGGACCACTGAAATTCAGCATATTGGAAATAATATTGCCGGAACGAGGCTAAGGAAAGAGCAGAACCGTGTGTTGTACTTTTCGAACGAGATAGCCATGTAAGGATCAGAAATCTACATTCAGATTTATTTGGTCACCTATATGATATGCTATCAGTACTGAGTGATACAGTGGAGAAAACTGACAGATTTACCAGATATCCTGAGGGAATGAGCTAGGTGACTTTAAAACTGAAAGGCTACCAGGTGCACTGAGCCTGACAGCTGTGGACGCAACTTATGTTATCAACGTTTTAGTGGGCATACCACAAATACGAAGACATCGAATGAAGGAGAAGTTATCAGATAGGTTAGGCTAATCAGGATCGAAGTGTGCCTTTTCAGCTTTAGTGCATTTGATTTCAGATGGAGTATACTTCGCACCCTCAAAAATAGGCGGTTTAGTTACCAGAAGTATGACAAGAATGTTCGATGGAATTCCTTCCAATGGTGGAAAACATTTTTGATACCGAAAAAGCTTCTTGTATTGCGGGTCATCTTCTTCAAGTTTACGAACATTTGGACACCTGCCAAGGTCCAAGAAGAGGATGTTCACAGAAATACAAAACGTTTGTTCTCGATGTCTGCATAACTATCAGTTAATTAGAGATTACTGAACAGGAATCAGCTATGTACTTTAAGTTCGCACGGAAAAAGTCATATGTGGCCGTGGATGGAGATGTCCGGAGTTCCCTGGAGGACTTCGAGGATGTGGCGGAGGCGGTCGTAGTCAAGGCCGACCGGGTGAAGCTGGCAGCCCTGCGGATGCTGTTCAGGGACAGGGCGAAGGCTGCGCTGGATGCGGCGCGCAGGAGCCCTGCGGAGCTGCTGTGGGCCGCCGCGAAGGACGCGCTTATCGCCGGGTTCGACAGCCCCTCCGACTGCCAGGAGGCAATGAAGCTGTTCAAAGGCGCCCGACTTGAGCTAGGAGACGACGCCTCTGCTTGCGCCGTGTCACTGCGGACAGCGTTGTCAATAACCCTGCCACATTTGGACCAGGACTCAAGACAATCAATGCTGACAGATCAGTTCTTGGAGGGAGCGCCACCAGCAGTCCGGAATCATCTCAGGGTTGCTCTCGTCTCACATCCAATGACGCTAGGCTGTTTCAAAATGCGCCGTGTAATCTAACGTCGCTGACATACCAGACCCTGATTAAAATGACATATTTTCGGAACATTCTTTTCTCGTCAAGAAGTTGGATAAAGAGAACACTCGGCTGATTTTGCACGATTTATGTCCGGACAAATTTCGTCACACCTTCACGAGTGCACACGACTAACCGTTTTTTTATACCAGTATGAGAAAACGAACAGATTACTAAAGAAGTTCAACTATCAGAGTGCATAGTCATTGTGACTATCATGGTTACGACAAACCTGCAAACATCTGTTTCTGAACACACAACACAGGTTTGAACCTTTGGTTGGCAACAGCTTCAGCATAGCGCATTATTCGCCTGTATGACGTCGAGTACATAGTGTGGAATGTCGTTGTAAAGACACATTTGTGTTGCATCATTAGAACATGACGTGCGATGGGTTATATAGACTGCTGCTTCTGTGCATGGCTGTGAAGTCATGCGTTTAGGTGACTTGTTTTTTACCCATTTCGAAATATGTTCCACGACCCTGGTTCACAACTGACCATCAGTCCTGTTTATGTAAGGTGCTCCACATCCACATCGATATTTATAGATAACAACGGATTTGAGTGACTCGGTAACCGGTTGTTTCACACGGAGAGTTAGGGTCCGGATATTTTGAGTGGATTCACTGGGAAACCGCATTATATGTTCTCACGATAGAGATAGCCAATCGACGGCATACGTCATCAACTTTCAAGGAAAGATTATGGAATAGCGGCAATTTGGACGTTGTGCCGGTTCAAATTCTTACTTCAGGGGGTTGGCCAAATCTTTTGATGAACAAGTTAGGGTAACTGCTTATTTGTAAGATAGTCTGCAGCAAAGCCATTTTTTCTTGAACGCTAACTTCTTTCCTTGATATGGAAATGGTCTGTGGTGTGCACGCGTGAGGATGCGGTGAAATCTGTCTGGACATAAATCATGCAATATCAGCTTAGGGTCTTATTTATTCTAACATGTTTCTGTTCCCCATGATCCAAAGAACAAACAAAATATAACGGCCTTAACGTTTGAATTCGCCTATGGGTCACAGAGTCTTTGGTGGTGTGCGGGTTTCAGATGCACGTACACAACTGTAAATTTACTGATAGGCAACTCAAACTGTTATCGTAGATGAACCGAGCAATGGACTGGTACCGGAAGTAGGAAGTATCCGATTTTGAGAGTTTCGCACCTTGTTATGTAGAATCACAGAAACATGTGCCATAATGCTAAAATATAAAAAAACAAGTGCGGAACCTGAGTTGAGACACAAAATGTTGAACAAGGCGAACTTCGAAACTGAACGCACAGTGGCAGAGAGGGTACTCAGGGGAATAGTATTCTGTACCATACAGACGAGCAGGCGAATGTGGTTGTGTGATTGTTGCGCATGTTTGCTTACTAGTTTACATGGCGTACAAGAAATACGTGTAAAGTGATTTCAGTATCTCAGTGGATAAATGGGTTGGCGGTGGAAACTGAAAGCAGGAGCCTGTGAGGATTCCACATCTCAATACGTAGGACCCTAAGGACTGGAGTCGGTAAACACGGCACAGTGTCCAAACTAAGGTAATGAATGTTGATAAAAGTTAACCACGTAATTTGATACAGAATTGGCGGAAACGGCATAACTGGGGACTATGTCAAGGCTTGGAAAGCGAAGAAGCTATATCTCCGCTCAGTTCTTCTATGCTGAATCTTCGGTTTAATGTGGTGACCACATAATACGGTGCCATTTCTCCTTCTGAATAGCAGCTTACAGAGATCGTCAGCGGAATTCATTATCAACAAGGCTAACTGTCAGCCACTTTTAAGCCGACTATCTTCTGAAGAGTACATACTCAGTAATATCAATCTTACCCCAGACCCCCGAATATCACATTGGCACTACAGTGCATATTCGTTCTGAAGATAGGGTGGCCGGAGCAGTACTCCAACTTCACTGTGCGATCAGAAGAAACTGTTGTGCAGAAGGAGAAACTAACGTGGACCGGATAGGCCAAAAACATGTCTCAGTAACATCACGGTACTACCAACCTTTTCGTATTCACTTCAATGTCAGGACAGTTCTAGAGTGTTCAGGAAACAAAGGTTTCCAAGTCTTCTTCGAAATAAACCGTCTGAGGCTGGAGACGTAGAGGTATTACGCAGTCTTAAGAGCTCCAAACACACGTAACTTTACACTTACCAGTGTTCCACTTGCGATCAAATGTATAAATTGTTGAAGACCATTTGTGGTAAAACAGGATCGTTACCAGTTTTAACGGTTAGACAAAGTTAGGAGTCATCAGCAATCAATGATAACACCACTTGTACGCAATACCTACAGACGTCTGGTAAGATGCGATTGCAGCCACTGAAAGATGAGGCCTTATGTTTCTCAGTGGAAGAGCTTGCCGCTTGAAACAGCTTGATCAGCGCGGTCACATGCTTTGGTAAAGTGCTTCAGTTCACCGATCAATGGACATCAACAGGTTCGTGTTACATGAGAGGCCCATGAGAAAGTCGCGCTGTAAATTGCACAGGAGGTCTGCGAAGGCTAGCTACCTACAGAACAATTCGTACAACATCGCCTGTAGAACCTTCAGATGTTTGGTAACAAAGCGATTGGTCGGCAGTCATCATGAACCTTACGCTCACCAATCCCGAAGCTCGCCAGTTTCCAGCCACTGAGTACTGTTCCCTGAGTAACAAGTTGCATGGACAGTGATATTAGTGGGTATACAAGCTGCTCAGCAATTTCACGTAAGACCTTAGGGGGTTTAATGTCAGGGCCATGAAGCTGTCCTTGAGACAACTGAGTTTCGCCAACACCATCGTAGGGGAAGCATCTGATGTGTTAATGTCATCTGCCTCAGTGTCACGATGAACCTGAGGAGTTGAAGGCGGTCTTGTAAAAAACGCCATCGTAAACCTCACCAAAGATATTCACTGCTTTGATATCAAAACAGGTAGAGTCTGAAGGAACTATGAAATAAAGCAATCCAAATTTTGACTAAAGATTTGGCGATATAAATCGAAAAAATGATATTCGGATCAGCGTGAAGGCGCTTAGTAAAATATCGTTCGTAGTGAAGATGTTGTTCACGAATCAACAGTGTTCACCGATTTCTAATGGCACCGTATATCCTGGTAGACGACAGCCCATTCAAGTATAGTTGTTTTGAATAAGTTTCACTAGAAGGCTTATTACGATTAGTAGCAAATATCCTCACACACGGTGTCAAACAACATCTGGTTACGGTAAACTAGTTTTCGGATTACTTTGAAATTGACTGGCTGAGCGGTACCACCGAAAGCACAGTCCTCTACAGAGTGCATGTTCAGTTCCTTTGCTATGACATACTGGAGGTATTTTTTCTGATACTGGGTCCCAGTTTGCGTGTGTGGAATCCACTACACTTGCGGGTAAATGGGAGTTCGGGAGTCGAAGAAGCAGTCCTCACCATAGCCAGTCAAGCTGGAAGACCAAAGATGCAGTCAGATTTGCCAAAATACTGCTACAGATTACCCAAGAGTCAACGAAAGATCCGTAAGTAATGCACCTGGAAAGAAAATGTATGCTGAAGAGTCCATTAGATAAAGTGGGACGCAACGAATGTCTGGATAAAGGGTGTGGACAAAATTGCTGGTGACATTCGATCTGTTACGCTATGACATATAAGAAGAAATGTTCAACGGAACCTACAACAAAGCAGAATTCAACAAAAGATGTACTGTGTTCACGGAGCCCCGAAGCTTGCAATTTCCCAACCAAGAGATAAGGTTTGCGCCCAATGTATCCATGAGAACCCGAGACAGTGAAGACGTGATGTTGCGACCTAAGATCGTAGCCATAGATCATAAGATGTTGATGTGGAGAGCGTAGTGAGAACGAATCGTATGTATTTGTGGAAGCGGATCGCGCTACGAAAGGGGACCCCTGATACAAACCTTAAGGGCCATCAAGAATGAGAAGAGGACAACCTTATTAAAAGGAAAAGAATGTAGAGAGATAGGACTGGGTCGGTTTCCTGACTGCAGAAAGTTCAGCCTATCCGAATCTACACCCAATCTACTCCGGACGGAATGGTGGTCAATCGGCGTCAACCAATCATAAACGGTGGTAAGTTGCCACAATGGATTTGTTCATAAGTGATGGAGGGTAAAATCAAGTGCGTGAATGTGTGTGTCAGGTCTAAAGAATCGAGTTGTTCAAGGTTGGTTTGCCGAGTGTAGTGACGAACAGGCCAATCAGCACGGCACAAACGTCCATCACCCAATAGCAATCGTGGATGTCGTTGTTGCTGTGTAGAATGTGTACTGTTTATCCAATCAACTGAGATTCCTTAGTGACTTTCAGGCTACGGTCGTTCGTTTTGGTAGCCCAACACGCGACAATGACGAATCTTGGCATTGGTTCCATTAAATTTACAAAAAGTGACACACAGGAAACAGCTTTGTTCATTGAGGGTCGAACGAAACGTTGTGCAACCAACTTCACTGTGTCACTTTTTCCGGTGTGAGATAAACCGTGGAAATTAAAAACAGTGCGCCATTGAGAAATCGGGACAAAAGGTCTAGGGGTACTCGTCGAAGTATCTCATAGAATGTCACCAGCTTGTGTCGGCAGAGTGATCGCAGACAACTTCGGAGACCTATGTGTGGAGACGTCTTTCACGTCCTCACTGCATTTCTGGACAGTGTCTGTCTCAACCAGATCAGACGAGGGTAGTTATTGGAATAAGTTGATGTCCGGCCGTGGTAATGCATCATCAACGATATTAGTGTCACAACGTAGGTGACGGATGACCTTGGTGAATTGTGAGATGTATTTTAAACGTCTGATTTCACGCGGGGAGTACCGGTCAGGTTTGACGTGAAAAACAAATGTTAAGGGTTTGTGGTCGGTTTGCAAAAGAAAGTGCCGGCCTTCATAAGGGTGTCGAAAGTAATCGATCGCCGAACAAATGGGCAACAGGTCACGTCCAAAGGTGCTATACTTTGTCTGTGTTGGTTGTAACATTTGGGAGGAAAAACCGTGGGTTACTGTCACCATCCACGGATTGTTCTAAGACTGCGCCAACAGCAGCGTTTGGTGCATCCATAGTAACGACAATACAAGCGTTCTGATCGCAGAAACTGAGGCATAGTTTAGTGGCGTAACATAAGGCTTCTTTATGCCGCTGACGAAGTTTATTTGGGAGTTTCATGGAGTTGTTTTTCGAGTCGACTAGATCGGCCGGAGATCTTGAAATATTTGCGCAACGAGGAATAAAACGCCGGTTATAGCTGAGTGGTCCGAGGAATCGTCGGAGTTGAGTCACCGTAGTAGGAGTCGGGAAAGTCGAAATGGACCCAAACTCACCTAGCAGAAGTGTGATGCCGGTTTCACCGATGCCACGTCCCAGAAAATCCAACGAATTAACTCTAGGGGCACACTTATCCATGTTGATCTCAATATCATATTGCGCAAAACGATCGGAGACGGCACGAAGTTGAGATAAGTGTTCCTCGTCCGACAGGCTAACGATCAACATATCATCAGTGTTGACGTAGGCAAAAGACAGTCCACGCACTACTCCGTCCATGAATCACTGGCACGTGTGAGCCGCATGACGAAGCTCATACAGCATCCTTGTGAACACCAAAAGTCTGAAAGGTGTTGTAATGGCTGTCTTCGGACTACCCTCTTCTGCAACCGAGATGTGGTGATAAGCGCCTACCAGGGCTAGTTTAGAAAAAGTATTAACGCCGCAAATCCTGAGGAGAAATTATATGGACGCGGTATATGGTACCTGTCCGGGATTGTGCAATTGTCAAGAGTGCAGTAATCGCCGCAAGGTCGTCAATCGCCTGGAGATATTTGGGTACCATGTGCAAAGGTGTCGTCCAAGAGCTGTTTGGAGATCAAATTATTCCTAACTGAAGCATACGTTCCAGTTCAGCCTTGACTATTCTGAGTTTGCCAGGATATAAACGACGTAAATGAAAGAAGACCAGAGAACCGCGTGTTGTAATGGGACGTTCCACATTGTGCTTAACCGTCTCGGCATGTTAGCACGGCCGAGTTAACGAAGGGGGATCTGTCAGCAGTGCTGCGGGAGTGCGGGCCGGATGCAGATTAATACGGTCGTCGATCAGACGTTGCTTACTGGGCAAATAGTAGTGTTTCCAATTAACTTACGCCTCTAGGCAACAACAGAGATGTTAAAATGTGACAGAAGTTCGGCACCGATGAGTAGCGTCCGAACACCGGCAGGCAGGAATATCCACTGACAACGTCGCTTAAGACCGAAGTCTACAGTGGGTGAGCGTTCTCCGAAGGTTTTGATACGACTTTGATTCGGGGCCAGTAATGTGTACGGGTCCGGCTGAAGTCGATCATTTGGTTGCGGTTAACTGACGCTGTGCTGGATTCCGGTGTCGTTGAAAAACCGCAAGCCGGTCGAACGGTCTTCGACATACAATAGACGCTCAGTAATTGCTCGGACAGCGACAATCACCGCTGTTGCTGGCTGGCCTGCCGGTTTGACGGTGACGCGTAGAGAGTTCGGGAAGTGCACGGCTGGGTGCACTTATTCGCTTTGTGCTGAAAGTCTTGGTGGTACCAATACAACCTTGAAGGGCCGCGAGAGTTGGATCGTGCACTACTTCTGGGTGGGTGCCTCTTCATCTCGTTTATCTGCATAATCATGCTGTCTACAAGGTGGCACGACGGTGGTCTTCGGCCGGTGCGAGCAAGAGGAAAATATAACGGTTGTAATTGACGTCACTTACATAAGATGATGACCCTTGTTATCTTTGCTGACGTTATAATATGAGTATGCTAGTGACTTACTCATTCCAGACAGCCGCTGCTCTCGCAACCGCGCGCATCGCGATGTCAAATAATCATGTTATCACGACCTATAGCATCGACGAGTCCCTCGCATACGGTTCGCTGCCGTCCTCAGCCGGAAGATAATTGCTCGCTAAATTTCAGAACACTAGATCACATTTTTCAAGGCAATGCCCTCACACGGTCCGAAATTAATATCACAACTCAAAGGACGCTCAGATAATATACTGATATATGATATCAAACCACCAGGGTCTCGCCAGCTTGATTCGTCCGCCCGTACAGCGGCCGACTTTGAATCCGGTCACTGCCCATCCAACGGACGCAACTCAACTAATGGAGCCAACTGTGTATCAGCGTGGATTCCGTCCAGTCCAGGTCCGCTGCAGCCACCTTACCAGCACAGCTCAGCGGATCTGTGCTGCGATAACTGTCGGTGCTCCGCTTGCCACCTTTACCATTGAACGGACGTGCGACGAGAGCGTCCTTGAACTTGTGTTGTATTATAACCTGTTCCCATATGAACTATACCAGCTGGAATAGGGCACATCCCAACACTGGTCCGCCAATTTTCAGAGTTTCCTCCGGCACTCCACCCGTCGTGTAGTTATCCAATCGCCCTCTGCATATTGGCTGAATCTGGAGTGGGAGCAAAAGGAGATTTGACGGCTTTTTGTGACAGGCTTTCCACGGTCACCCAATCAATAGTAGCGGGGCGATTTATCCGGCCACCGAAGTGTTTGAGCCAGGGTTTCACGATGTCCTTTGGTTAGGTGCACTAAGATTAATGTCCGTTTCAGTCCGTGCTCTGGTAACTAGACGTTTGACACCCAACTTATGTTCGGATGCTCTATAATGATCAGGTCTGTGTACATCGATGAACAATTTGGGTCTGACCAACCGATGACCGGCGCTATATTCATCTCCGCGCATCACCAGTGTGACAAGCAGTTTGAGAGTGCCGCGCTTCTGCATAGTCACATACTCAAGCAAACCGTGATAACTACTTCCTGGGTTGAATCCACTAGATTGTTGAAAGGCACTATCAAGTCTCCAGGTGTTCTTATCCGTTAGGGGGACAATGGGTTAAGCGATTACCGTTTGCTGGTGCAGTCTTGGGGCCTCATGTCTCATGCCACTATATGGCAGCTAATCTCCGCATAACTCCAAGACGTTTGTCTTTCTATAGACTCAGACTTCTGGTCTGATTACAATACTCCATATAAGACCTAACAGACGTTTTGTGTGGCGGGCTGAGCATATCCGGCCCTCTGGATGAGATGTTTCTCAAGGGAGGGTGTAGGAAGTCCACTGGCGTTTTTGCAAATAAAGCGCAACCAGCCGCCCATTTGAAATCGTTTTTTTATCAAAACTCTGATGACTGCAACTCCAGCTAAATGAATTGGTCCACTCATATCACTCGTGGTGGGAAAATATCTACGGGCGAACCTGGCGAATTCTCCGATAAGCTGCAGTCACTCTTCTGAGTTGGAGGGAAGGTCCCACTGAGCTGATAAGTCGAAAACACTTATCAACTTGGGCACCGTGTTGCCCGGGCATTCACTTCCGACGATTTGCTCATCATCAGCAACCATATCGTTTGGGGATAAAGGGAGGATCGTCAAGTAATTTGCCCAGAGTGGAAAGAGCAGAGATTCCAGAGCCAATCTCCGTGGGATCTGCTGGAACCGGGTCCACTTTTGATTTGAATTCCTCAACGGAAAGTTCAAATTGTGTGTGGCACAGCGAATTCGAGACACACCGAACCATCATCGGTGCCGCCCGATGATTCTCTTATCTCCGTAATAACAAGCGGTGGCCTCCCGAAACAACTGTTTGACTGAAGTATACACAGCACAATTCCATCGATTTCTCTCTGTGCACGTCTGTTGTTGTTTAATCCAGAAAAAATCACACGTATAGAAAACGCATTCTCTTTTACGAATCCACGTTGATCGGCATACAAAAACAAGTTTTGCCAAATGTTTAAAATGTAATCCCAACGGGCATCAAACTAAAAGAACGCGCTAGTGTTTGGAATCAAACAGTGTATTTTCATTAATGTTTGGAGAAATGATAAGTGGTTAGTTCTGGTCTAATCTGGGACCGAAAACAGCAACGAAAAAAAGTAGGAAAAGAGGCGCAAAGTGAGTTCCAGCCCACTCGGTGGCACTCGAAGGCACGCCTATCAAAAGGTGTGTAGAACAGCAAAGTGCGCTGAACAATGCTGGAAAAAGTACGGGTTAATCGACCTTAAGAAATGGAATAATAGATGAGTCGCTAGTAAAAGAACGAGCGTTCGCAGCATGCAACCAGCTTCATGGCTGAAGTAATTGGCTCGCGTCAGGCTTCTTGTAGTAGACGTATGCAAAATCATGAGTAGAGAACAGAAGACCAAAAAATACGGAGAAGTCACACGATCGCCGGTCATCAAACAGTGCGGGTTGAGAGCTGTAGATTTCTACCCCTTCACCTTATTGCTCAACAATGCACACCAGACCATCTCAATGCTAATGAGTTCGTTTGTCCCCATTGATATGTTGGTAGTTTCTCATGTGTACAGCTAACCCCAAGTATGGTCCATGCCTTTGATTTACTCATTTTCTTCACCTACACCTCTAATTTTGACACTTTTTCAAGAAATCTTAAATGGCTGTGAAATAGAAGCCGGAGAACAGTCAAAAGTTCATCGTGGCGGTGGATTATGAGCACGTTCTTACAAGCGTGTGCTACTTGTAAAACCGTTTTTTTACACATGACGTACAATATTGTTCCTCTACAGAATTACAAAACGTACATATAATAGCAGTGCATAAACCTGGTGGACTGTATGCACACAGCTGGTTGTATATAAAAAAGAATATGTGAATATTTGATCACTTGCCATTAGGTTGAAATAAAAACGTACGCACCCGCACTCATTCTAAAAATTAACATGACATAATGCGAGCTAAATCCAGCGTGAATCGCGCTTGACACGTGTTGGTAATCGTCCAACCGGGAGCTAGGTTGAGGTGATCGGGACGTATCTGAGATCAGCCGCAACACTTTCTCATCTGCATCCCCTCCTCCATTTCGTCAGGTAGATTACATATGATTTATGATTAACAGTGGACACTCCACTCAGGATTTCCATCTACAGGTAGTTTCCCTGTCACTAAAGATCATGAGAAAAGGAACAATGGCAATATCGCGGTTGATGTGCTGTCCGAAACATCCAGCACGCCAAAAATAATAAAATAAAATAAAGTACCGCAGCTAGAAAAGGCATTCAACGTCGGCCATCTCCTAGTAAACTGATTAGAAGTTCAGGGTCGAAACGACTTGAAGATGCCTTTTTGGGCGCAAAAATATAATAATAATAATAAATATTCCTCAACGCACATGTGGGAAGCACGCTGGATTATGCGCGATCACTGCAGATATTTACAAACCATACAAAAACGAATAAGTAATTAGTAGCACAAACGTGAAGCCTTCCGTCAAGAAGGAAGTGGGCATAAGACAAATGACTGTAGTTATGAAACTTTGGCGCACGCATCGAAGAAAGAGATAGTTCGGTCGCTTCACAGGTTGAGTCTCCAAAAAATGGGATGTTACACTGAGTTGCTTTCTACAAGGTCGTGGGATAGGCAATTTTTTGAATAGTTCAAGGTCACTCCTGGGAGGATGCCCAAACGAACCTTTGGAGTGTTTCGCAATCATCGGACAAAACTGACGTCCAGAAACTGTCAAAGTAGGTCGGCTTTGACGAGGCAGGGCGGAAAATCTAAAAATCCAGCGAACGATTGTGCAGTTTCCAACTCAGGATTTCGTCGATCCCACGAAAACGTTAAAAAGTTGCACATCTCGCGAACCGTTTATCTGAGACGAAGTTCCGTGCGCCCATCCGTCATAGAAAAGTTTCCTCGCTCAGTGTACAATATGGAGATCGGAAAAGAGAATGTAATTCCACACGTTAGATGAGAATATATGGGGTTACAGTATTTACTACGACAAACAATGTGCTAGCGGAATGTTTTGGGAAAGAACTCACACCGCAAATATAGAGCAAAGATTATCGGCATCCTAAGTAACCATGATACGAAGGTTGAACTGTCGTACCTGAAATGGTACAAGTGAAGACCAATGTTATCGTCGGAAAGACAACGAGTCCAAAAGCGGGTCATTAGCCATCGAATAAGTGAATATTGAGCTGTATAAAAGTGACACCCAAGCTAAGTCAGTACACGGCACATGAGACAGTACGCAGGCTGTCACTGGCATAGTGGGACACGTTACCCACGATGATTCTGCTAAGGTCTATTACGTTATTTTGAGATTGCTGAGCTTCGACTGGTATTGAAGGGTTGCCCTGCGCTTTGCTCTCTTCCTTGAATAAGCCGCATTATTAATCTTTGTTGTTATATCGGCTACTGTTACTGTTTCACGTACCCTTGTTTAGTCCGAGCCCTATAAACTTCTGAATGCCGAAATGCGACATTTTTCTCTTCTAGTTTTTTCTTCGGTAACTCATGATTCTCATCGTTCCTCGATACACAAACAGTCCTTATTATCCGATCCAACCAATGGCCATTTTTCGAGTGAGCTCAATCCCTTTTTGTTGTCCACCACTGTTGAGCGGTGCCTGGTTGCTGATTTGTTATACACGCACGTTCTTTGTTTGATTTCGGAGGATTTTCACGTTCGAGGTTGGGAAGTATTTTGCGTGTATTGATTCAATTAGCGCTATATTAAATCCAGTTGTTACGAGTGTATTCCCACTAACCGGTCCGGGGATAAATTATCTCCGTCGTGGGATACCGAGAGAAGCAGTTATGGGATCAACAGATTACGCGTAACTCGGTGCGAACTTGAGTCACTCACGGACGATTCAATAACCAATGTTTACACTGTAGAGAGGAACAAATATCTTGTAACGTCATGTGCAGTCGTTTTCGGGAATAACATTTCGCAGATTGGTGTCCGCCTGAAATACTGACGAGGAAACCGATTTACCGCATAATTCGGGTAGATGCTTGATTCACCAACCTGGTGGCGTAGCCTTGGGTGGAAATCAGTTCGATATGCAGTGTGAAAAATTATAAGAACGCAAAGTGTTCGGGAATTATAAACTCAAGTTACCTCCAGAACCAAACGAAATTGAGCGTTTCTACGAAATGGGAGTGCGTATTCCGTCACGAAAATTCCTGTGCAAGTATTTCCATAACACAAAATCGATGACGAAGGCCAATATCGTACATTCATCGAAGAGACAAACTTTTTTCTGAAGAGAATGCGAATTTGAACACTTTTTAGGTATGACTGAATTTTCTCATCGTAACACATTCATTATGCCAGATAAATCTCTTTATTTCTTCTAGTGTATGCACTTTACAATTTTACGAATAATTTGGGAAATATATTTTCGCGCCCAAATCGCTGTCTTTCCGTCTTTTCGGATCTTAAGTGCTGCTTTATATTCTTTTCAACGCGCTATTCTCCTCCGCTTCTAGTGCCGTATATCCAGCGTGTGATGGACGTAGTTGATACGGAGGGGCTCACGATGATTCTCCTTCTGCCATTAGGGGATCTCCCACTGAGTGAATATCTACACTCTACAGGTTTCCTTATTATACCTGAGGGTGCCGGTAGTCGCGTCAACGTGAATTTCTGCTTTTACAAAACAGTATTTTCAAAATTTCTGAAATTTTTATTTGCTTTTTGGCATATTGTTGGCGGACGGTGTGCTTCATTTTGATTGTGTATATTGGGCAATCAGAATACAAGCGGTATTGAACTATATTGCGTGATATTGCTGCGTGCACTTTTGTCCCTACCGTTTTCTGAGTGTGTCAAATTTGCTAAGTCGGCATACTAACAGATCACGAGGAGAACGCTCGAAGGATACCCAGAAAATTCTCACGGAATAGTCGTACTACTAGGACATTGTTCTCATTAAGGTGTCAAATTTCGGGTAGTTGGATCAAATGACAAGTGACACTTGAATTATATGGCATTTGTTAAATTAACGGAAAAGTCGAATTATGTGTTCCAGTGGCTTTTTCTTACGTGAGGTTTGAGCTGTATTTGTGTACACATATCCCAGGAAGGATTGAAACCAGGCGATTATATGCAGACATATATTGACATCAAACACAGTTCTACAAACGAAATACTGACTGGTTCAGATATCCGGTCTCTTGCTACCAGGTATGCAAGCGCATTCAAGCAATAAAGCGGTAGCCCATGGTATACTATCCGGTTGATTCGGGCAGTAAGATGTGTAACTCATATAAGCAAACATGTTATGCTGCGACAGGAAAAGAAATAAAGAAAGGGAAGTCGGATACCTTTCGGTGGCTTCCCGGAGGTTCACAATAAATCGATGGGAAATTTCAAAACGCTTACTCATACGGTCTGGTAATGGAACCGCTTTTCAAATCCAGAAAGCGTCAAAAGCAACGATCTAGATGAATGAAATTGTTACGGTACTGTTTAATGAAATCGCGATAAAAGTTCTCTTTCATGTTGAATGTGGATTAACTGAATAGACATGTTATCCAGGACGAAAAGCATTTAAAAATGGAACAACCAGTCAAGTATCCGTAATCGGCCGTCACTTGGCGAGGAAAGGGCACACTAGAACAACTGGATGCAGCTAATGACATCATTAGGCCGAACAATACCGACAAGTGAAGTTTTAATAAATAATCCACGGTGGTTGTAAAAAGGAAGAACAGTCATTTTGCATGTAGATGTGGTTCAAATCTCACCATGATTGTCTGGTGCGCATGTTGGTGAGAAATAATGACAAAGTTGTTGGCGGGTTTCTACGGACAAATCAAACACGCCTCAACTAATTCAGTGCCTCACATCGTATTAGGCATAAAAAACAAACACATCCGAATTACGCCAACAAATCCGAAACAGAGCTTATGGATACCGAATAGGATTAGGCGTACCGAACAGTTGCTACCAAGAATAGCTAGTTCAAAAACGCACTATTTTGAATTCAGATCTAGACATATGCTGCTGTGGGCGTCCAAGCGATGTGAAGAGTAAATTGGAATTTAGAATCCATGCGCGAACTCTTTGTCACACTCCTTTTCATCAAACACTCTCGGTTGGCAGCAAAACTTGGTTTTGTTAACCGCGGGATGTCAATCGATTCGGGAAATCGGAGCACAGTGCCCGGCCCAGCAAGCCGTACAAGTGATTATTAGGGTACTCTAACGACTGTTGATTAATGAGTCATTAAATATCTTGTGGCTCGGGCCTTACTGTGTTGAGGGAGGTGATCCACTAGTGAATGCGAAATTTTCCTGGGCCCTTCACTCCTGAAAAATGTTTGGCGTCTGCTTCAATGCGAAAGTACATAGAAATCTCGTTTTTTCACATAGTGCTGCTTAACAGATTGAGTAGTCACCAGGTATGAGCGCCTTGTTAATCGGGACAATCTAGAAGAAAGATCAAAAATGACCCGACGACAAGTCATGCAACCTCATCCGGGCATTCAAAATTAAGACATGTGTACCTAGCACCAAAACGCCAGATGGATTTGTTGCAACAAACCGTAAAGTAGTCTAACCCCTCGTTTTGAAACTGGGTGCTCCGTGATACTTGAAATCGCGTTACACCACAGCTCTATTACGCGTTACCACTTATTACCATGGGAAATTTCAAAACATCAAGACAAATGGGGGATGAGTATTTGGAAAGATTGGAGGCCTGCTGGCATATAAGTTACTTAACACTGACGGTATGCAGATTAATTTTTTGAAGGCGCATTCATACTTCCTACTGCCCAGGTTTAGTCGCTCATCAGCCAGCAGCACATTGTCAAACCAATGGAACTGATGATATAGATGTAAAACCTTGAATTCAGTGTTTGTACCCACGGTCACTTCTGTTTCACTCACTGTAAAACAAAATTGGACCAGAGCGAATGTGTTTTGTATGCTTTTGAATGACACTTAACTATCGCTTCCCCGGTTGAGTCGCGAAATTAGTGGTCGGCGCAGTCTTCGAAGGCGAAGCCCTAACTCTAGATGAATCAGATGACTGAACCGTGAAGTGATGCCTGTTAATCCCGGATGTCTAGTGGTTGTTCGAGCTACGCTTAGTCTTATCGCAACGTCCATCGATATGCTGGATCTACGATAGTCGCGTCTGTAAGTAATGAGCGTCTATAAATTCTGAATCCGTCGAGCAACCAATTCGGATCAACCAAGGAAGACGGTTGTATTGGCGAAATTCTTATTGATAAGGTGCTAATGTTCAAAAACAATATGATTAACCAAACAGTGGAAGATAACAACAACCCTTGATATTGAATCCACCAAGAATACAAGTTCCATGATCAACGGTTCGTTTGAATATGACCGAATGCAACAGTCACGTGATGGCGAAGCGGTCAGGCGAAAATGAAATTAAGGTACATATAAACAAAGGTTCGGCAAAGGAAAGTAGGGAAGAAAAAATACGCGGAAGCAAGTTTTACAAGTAAACAGTATCAAGATTTAATAATACATCGAAATCCGCATTCATAGGAGAAATGATTTGTCACGCGTGTAACTTGAGCGGTAGTGTCAGGTCGTAAGAAAGGCTCGTAATCGGCATAAAGTATTCTAACGTAAGGAGACGAATCAATAAGAAGGTAATAAATATAGCAAGGAACGTGGCCACCAACATTCTATTCACACATAACAATCATCAAACACTCACGCAAGCAGCTACTTCAACAATGCCCTCATTGTTCTCCAACTTCTTATTCTTTTGGTACAGTGGCGTATTCTTCGTTAATAGTTATTGATTATCTCACAACCCTCTCTTCCGCGGGCATACAACCTTCATCAGACCACCGGAACAGTACTCCGGAGTTTGAATTTTTAACGTTTGTTACTCCTGGTGTATGGTACTGGTACTGACTTTACAACTCAGTGTAAATGACCGATTTTATCAGGTTACATTAGGGTCTGGTTAACAGGGTTGACTTTAGAGCAGGCGTGCGGAATCCAGAATAAACTATATGAATTTCGCTTGGTCGGCAGGTAGCTAAGTGAAAAGCGCAAACAGAACACGAACTCTCATGTGCTCCAGAATACCGACAGAACTTGCTACCAATCTGAAATTTCACATCGGCTAGTCTGACGGAAGACAGCGTCGTCTTTTAAAAACAGCATTGCCAGCATACACAGCTAACAGCGCCAATCGTTTAGCACAATGAAGTTTGGATCACATGAATCCCGGTGGACTCCCTGGCTTATTCTCTAGAGTAGTTTCGTACCGTCTGAAGAAAACTGAAATCAAGTCCGTTTTTTAACTCCGGATATCGCGCCAACTAAAATCATTCACCCCTACGAACTAATGAATATGTTTTTCGGGCACTACTAGTAGGTCGTCGACAGGCCGCTTATCAACAGGTTCACGCCTAGTAAGTCATCAAAACTCAACCTCTTGCATCCTTCTGTTATTTTCTTTGAGGTCCTTCTCCATTCTAGGCAACTCCTGAGTGCGTGGTACGTGGGCCTATTTGTCTCCCTTCTGAGTCACACGGAAATTACTGCGGCTCTGAGTTTTCGCTCCTTGGCTCTTATTTTCTTACTTCGGCCAAACCCACACTCGTTGTATAAGATGAGCCGTCTTTTTGTACACTGCTGTATTATTCTTTGATATTGGATGGACCGTGCCGTTGTGTGTATTAACCTTAGTTTATCCCACGTTAGATCTGCAATGCACAGGTGGACGAGTACCCGAATATATGTCTCTTTAGACAAGATCGTGTAAACATAATATGGACACGTAACAATCCCGCTGAGGCGACTGCGATGGTCGACTGGCGATTGACAAAGAAGAAAGAAGTAAGTTTGTCGTTAATGGCTGAGGTAAAGGACAGCCAATTTCGCAAAGCACTTAGAAACTCAATCACTGCCACAATACGAAACTTATGGAAAACTCACCCAACTTTGGAACTTCCGGAGTGTAGTCCCCTCTCTTCACTATCAGGTGCTTACTGGTTTGCTTCACTGTTTGTTGGTAGATAAACCTCGTTGGTCAGACGATAAATTCCAACCTGGCCCGTCCATGAGTGGGGAGCTTCCGATCGTTTGTGAAGGTGGTGATGGTTTAATCTGTATTTCCGAACCAGGGTCTAATTCCATGTCGTGGTCGTCAAAGCTAGCCTGGCAGTTGAGTGCGGCAGTTTACTACAGACAAACAGACGGCATCGCGAATTATCTTGCATATCTTTGTAACACGAACGAAAGTCTAACGGTTCCATAACGTGAAAGCCACTCTGACCTGGTCCTGCATTTCTGACAATTGAATTGAGACGTAGAAGGCTAAATAACAAACAATTTGGTTGATCAGTGATTAATAGTGTTGTACAAACTTCTAGGTGAAATTGATTTTATCGTGATATAAGAAGATTGATTCGCAAGAGGGCCCGAGAGATCGGGGGGTACTTTGAATATTGACACTCGATTGCCCAAGTAAAAAATAACCTTCACATGCTGCTGAAAGTAAAGCCAATTATGATTCTGTCATTGTCCATGTTCATTCGATTGTTTAGAACACTCGAGCAGAAAGACTGAACCACGACTAAAAAGAGGGTAGTGTAACTGAAGTGTAAGACAACTCGAAAACATGGAAAGAATTGTAGCGGGGGTTTCGAATTCCCCGACCGGCGTCTAGAGGCGCCTAGAAGGGGAAATAGTCCGTTATAAAATTAATATGGAATAATTGCCCACAGGATGCCGAGGTGAGCGTGTCTGCTCCTGAGGTAAATCAGTCGCCAAATTTGAACCACTTTTGTCAATCAATCCGGGGTCCGGAACCACCAAATGATATTAAAGCACTAGAGAAAAGTGAGTATTAAATGAAAAGAGTATTAAGGGGGGTGATGTGTGGGTCATATGAACAGACATGAAAACGCTGCTGTCTAATCTACGAAAAAGAGATGTGTGAACATGTTTCTAAGCTATATAGGGAGAGTTCGAAGGTGTAGCGCTGTTCAGATTATTCTTGAAAGGTAACTCTACGTATCACCATCACCCTCAGGTAAACTACACTAACCACTCTTGTTCTCAACTCAGTTACTGATAACATTTCCCTCATTGTTGTCCATTCCGAGCCCTGTAAACTTCTAACTACCAGAATTAGACATTTTCCTCCCGTGTTCTCCTTCAACAGCTTATGATTCACATCATCCGTCGATCCGCGAACAATCGTTTCTTCCCGACCCAACCAGCGACCAGTTGTTTGAGTGAGCCCCACTCCGGTTAGTCGTCCCCACCACTGGGCGGTGCCTAGTTGGGGAATTTGTTGTACCAGCACGTACTTTGCTCAATTTTTTCGGATTTATCGCATTCGATGTGGAAGACTTAACCTTCTCATTTATCAATTCAGATTCTGCCGCATAACACAGTTTTTACGGGCGTCTTCACATTTCCCTTTCCGAACATAAACGATCACCCTCTTCACCATCACCCTCAGGTAAACTACACTAACCACTCTTGTTCTCAACTCAGTTACTGATAACATTTCCCTCATTGTTGTCCATTCCGAGCCCTGTAAACTTCTAACTACCAGAATTAGACATTTTCCTCCCGTGTTCTCCTCCAACAGCTTATGATTCACATCATCCGTCGATCCGCGAACAATCGTTTCTTCCCGACCCAACCAGCGACCAGTTGTTTGAGTGAGCCCCACTCCGGTTAGTCGTCCCCACCACTGGGCGGTGCCTAGTTGGGGAATTTGTTGTACCAGCACGTACTTTGCTCAATTTTTTCGGATTTATCGCATTCGATGTGGAAGACTTAACCTTCTCATTTATCAATTCAGATTCTGCCGCATAACACAGTTTTTACGGGCGTCTTCACATTTCCCTTTCCGAACATAAACGATCACCCTCGCCGTTGGATTTTGAGAAGGGAATTTCTCGGGTCGCCAGATTGCACAAACTCTGTGTTAACATTACTTGTTAACGAACGGTTGAATGAAAGGCCATTTTGACTTAACGTCAATCACTCTGAAGCTGAGGCGGAGCCTCTGCTTGAACCACACGGAAATTCCATCCTCAGCTAGCACGCTTGCGCGATGGGAAAGACGTGATTTTCCATCAGTCAGCGCAAACTAGATGAATAAATAAATAATATATATTTCTCAACGCGTATGTGAGAAGCATGCTTGGTCATGCGCGATCACTGAAGATGGTTACAAACCATACAAAAACGAATAATTAAACAGTAACACAAACGTGAATTCTGTTGCAAGAAGGAAGCAGCCAGAAAGAAAATGACTGTAGTTCATGAAACTTTGACGCACACAACAGAGAAGGAGACACTTCGCTCACTTTACAGATTTGGTCTCAAAAATGCGATGTCACACTGATTCACTGTTTACAAGGTTGTGGGATGGGCGATTTTTGAAATATTTCAAGGTCACTCCGGGAGGATGACCAAACGCACCTTCGGAATTTTTTGCTGTTATGAAATATAATTGGCGTCCGGAAATCGCTAAGATAGATCGGCTTTGGCGAAGCATGTCGGGAAATCCCAAAATCAAGCGAACGGATGGGCAGATTCCAACGCAGCATTTCGTCGATTGCTCGAAAACGTCACGACGTTGAACATATCGTGAATCGTTCAGCTTAGACGGAGTTCCGTGCGTCTATATATTGTAGAAAAATTTCCTCGCTCAATGGGTAATATAAGAATCGGGAGGGAGAATATAATCCCACGCGTTCGATGAGAAAATATGGAGTTATAACATTTACTATGACAGACAACATGTATGGGAAATTTTTGACGAAGAAATCGTTCGATATTATCATTTTTGCTATGATTATTGGAATATATAACCCTATCTACTGTTCTTTACGGTATTTTGCCATGCACTCGAGATTTATTTGGGTAAACGGAGAATTGAGTCGACGGTTTGGAGGACCGCATGAAATGTGCGTGACAACTAAAGCTCACATGACATCGTTCTGTTGGACTTATTATTAAGCGCCGAGTGCACATTTCATGGCAATTCGGGCATTGCATATGAATGAGTGAACACATGTCAGTAAAATAATGCTGGGTGTCAAAGGGTTTGCTGAGCGCGCGGTAGGCCAAGTGCTGAATGATCTTGTGAGTAAACTACATAACAAACCGTTTCAAGCGGGCTGTTCTCGAGGGACGTTGGACAACAGAGTGGTTATCTACGTATTTTGCATCTGACGGCTAAATGTTTTTTACGGACCACACTCAAAAAGGTCATCAGGCGATACAGAGAGTTTGAAGATGGACATCGTGTTTGTTAACGTAAGATAGCTGTCCAAACCCTTTTTAAAATGCTGAATGTTGTTGGAAGTTTATTCCAAATGTAGGAATAATTAACAAGGAAGAAGTTTGCACGTATATTCTCCCGGGATATCGGGGTTGACAAGGTGTAACCCTTATTTCTTGGACTATATGGAGGGTTGTGTTGTAAGTAGACGGTAATCGCTGTGGTAATCGCATCCGAATGTATGAGTTTATACAGCAGCATCAAGTTTAACTTTAGTCTACGTAGCCAAAGTGGATCAATGCCAAGTTTTTTCACAACGTTTTCTATAGGTGAGCAAAGAGGAATGTCCTGGTAAGCTTCTGGTAAACGATCGTTGCGGGTTTTCTAACACATGCCTGTCGGACTTGCGTAGGTGGCAGTAAATTAAGGTGCAATACTCGAGTTGAGGCCGAACGTGTGGAGCGTCAGCTTCGCTGCTGGTAGGCTGAACGTCTTTTTGATACAGCCCAGTGATTTTTAGTATTTGCTACCTGGAAGCATACTTGTTCAGAGAAGTTGAAAAAGTTTGAGTACCGTATTCCTAGATCTCTCACCAAAGTGGCTGTATCAATATTACAACCCTCTAGTGAGATGGAGCCATGGGGTAATTTACAGCCATTAGTGAGGATGTTCGATTTGTCTGCTGAGAACGACATCAGCCATGTTCTGCACCATAACTGCAAGGACGCTGGGTCCTGTCGTATATTTTTAGACAGAAATTGATGTTACTGTCCTGGCGGAATGTGTGAACGATTTTGATATCGTCAGCAAACAGAAAGGGCTTACCATGTGTAATAACGTCGCACAGATCGTTTATGTACATTAAGAAGAGCAACGGACCCAGAACGCTTCATTGGACCACCCCACTAGTCACTGGTTTTGGTGTTGAACAGTGCTGTCCTATTTTGACTGTTTGAGTGCGACCTTCAAGGTATGATGACAGCCAGCTATACAAGGGATCTTCTATGCCAAAAGATGCTATTTTGATGAAGAGGCGCTTATGAGGCACACGATCAACAGCCTTTTGCATGTCCAAGAGTAGGATAATTACTGCGCTTTCATCATCGACGGACGTCAATATATGGTTTAAGAATTCCAGCTGACATGTCATACAAGAGCGTGCGCTAAGGAGACTGTGTTGTGAAGGGTTTATAATGTTTTGCTTCCTTAAGAACTCGACTGAGTGCACCTTTGTTATCCTTTCAAACATTCTCGAGCAGAGTGATGTGTGGTTGATGGGGCGATAGTTACTAACGCCCTGCCTTGGACCACTCTTTTGACGAGGTATTATGATTGAGGTTTTCCACTGAAGGGCGAAGGTGCTAAATAAAAGTGATAAGTTGAACAAATTGAGTAAGAGGATGGTTATATCCTCATCTGCCTGCTTGACGACCATTGGTGGGATACCATCTGGTCCAGGATGGATTGCGGGTCTAATGCTAGCTAACTGTGGACAAACACTTCGAACGTCCATTAGAACATTACTCAAAACTTTTTCGGATTTTGATGGGATATTAGCAGGTAATGGGGTGCTTTCTACGCTACACGAGGCAGCGAAGTGTGAGTTGAAGGGTTCGCATATCGTTACAGAGTCATCGACAACCGTTTTGTCTTTGAGAGTAATGATTCTTATAGCAGGGTCCCTCATGGAATTTCTCCGTCTCATCAGTTGCACTAGTTTCGTACATCTTCGCTCACCACGGAGTGAGAGTTTCTCTTTGTCTATATGACGGAGTTGCGTCTGACCTTCTACGTGTTCAAACACTTTGCTCATTCGCATCACCATGGAAAAGTCTAGTGTTCTTCTGGAACTCGACTTAAGCATTTTCAGTTTGTCGGTCTCTTTTGCAGTAAGGATTTTACCGTGTTCATACGAGCCGACACGTTTTGCTTTAGTGGGGTCCAAAACGTCGATACAAAACTATAGACGTCTGATAAATTCTCCGGCCGCTATGCTTGGGACCGATGTACGAAAGATGGTATTCCAATTTAAGGATCTTAGTAGGGAAAAGAAGGCATTCCAATCGATAAATTTGATCGGACGGTAGAACACAATTGTCGGTTTGATAGCCATATTGAAATCAAACAGACATTTAACGACAGTGTGGTCGCTTAAAGGGAATTGTTGTAGAACAGACAACTCAGTAGACGAAATACCTATGGTAACTATAAGATCCAAAATATGCCCCTTTCTGGTGGGCATCAGGACATGTTAGTTCCAACCATTCAGTTGAGTGCATGAAAGGAATTCGGCCTGTTTTTCTGGAGCAGATAATGAGGTCCATGAGCTATCAGGCATGTTAAAGTCACCGCCTATTAATTTGTGTTCACAAGGCATGTTGGACACATGATACATTATCTCCACCAGGACAGTCAAATCATTGCTCGTAGCATTTGGGGGTCTGTAGATGCATCCTATAAGTAACTCGCGAGAGCAAATAGAGAACATTAACCACAAGGAGTCTCCGAGTTTACGAAGTATAGAATCATCAAGTGTTACTGCGGAAAATTGCTCTTTTAGGTAAATGATGCATCCACCTCCTCGTCCTCTGATACGATCCCTACGAAACATGTGATATCCTATGATGCTCATCTGACTGTCTGGAGTGTCAGGAGAGCACCACGTCTCAGTTACGAGGATGCTATGGAGATTAGATACAAAGACAAAGTGTTTGAAAATTCGCATCTTACTAACCAACGATCTTGCGTTCATTAGTAATAAACTCACGAGATTCTTTTTGTCAGATACAACAGATAAACTGCTAAAGAACTAAATGAGAGATAGGGCAGTGGTTTGCGAAATACCAGACGGAAAGGCCTGATCTGAGGGATGTACCGAGTTTCTGCTCATATTCGAGTGGATGTCGTAAAATTTTGGCTCCATGATAGGAAGTGCTGGAAGAGTGCCATTATGGAGGGATGACAGAAGGGGACTTTGGGAGGGGGCCAGATGGCGGTTGATGAAATATCGGGGGATGCACCAAAAAAGGACTGGTTTGGCGGACATTTGTGTTGTTGACCTATTCAGGTAGTGACGTACTTGCTGGGGTATACATATTGGGAACCTGGTTCCTAGTAGCACTCTTATTTTGAGTAGGAGGATGAGTTACTACAGAGCCATTGGATAATGGATGGTAACCGTAATCCCTAGGATAGTAGATGGTTGGCCTGGAAGCAGTGGGAGACTGATTGTGCAGTTTTACACGCAAAATGCTGTTTTTTAGGATGCGGTTTTCAAAACCAGATCCATGAACCCTGTTAAATTCCTTTGGTTTAACCTTATATTGCAAATCCGAAATACTGTTCTCTGGTGAACACATTACAGTTCTTATTGTTGATTCAGTACATTGTTCAGGTGTTTTGGATTTGCCGTTGGTATTTTTGATTACTTTTGTGCGTATCGGGTAACCAGCAGGGAAAATACGTTTGCGCGGGATATACCTCCAGCAAATAATATGAAACCGTTAGGAGGAATGACCGCTGAATTCGGACTGTTTTCTTCTGTTTCATTTGGAGGGATTTTAACCACGTTAGATTCTTCCTTAGCATTATTCTTCACATATATACAGATTTTTAAAGTACTCACCCTTATCAATCATCACTGTGATATCCATACTCTACAGTTATTCCATCAGTATGGTTAGCCTCGTTTTCTGAAGGTATATATCCTGGGGAACAGATACGGTAGTTCTATACGTGGCTTCCGTCTTATTTGTTTTCCGTAAGGCGTCTTCAATCCGAAGGTGAGCGTGTTTGCTTTGACGATAGCTACAAACTTGTTTTCACAACATTCCGCGTTCGTAATTGTGAGGATGGTGTTACTTGGCAGCCATCAGGGCAGAATTAGCGGTGCAGAACATAACTGTGCTGTCGTGACAACACTCTATAACACCAGCTGTTTACTGGTGCAAAAGGCGGATGAGTCCTGGACAAGAGAAGTGCAAAACTGTCGTGATGGCAAAGTCGAGGTCCGACCAAATATTGGGGAGGCAGAAGGCAAAGCAGCGAATGCGAATGATTTGAGGAAAGAGAATTTTAAAGTGAAGAGAGGATTTACTCGTGGCCCAGTTAATCAATCGCGGCCAAATCAGAGCACTCCGTGTTGTGCACCGGGTCGCTGTCATCCCGTTACGAGAAGCTATACGTCGTATTCTACTGATAGCTGAGCAACTGGACACCTTCAGTTCGATTTATCTGTTCAGAAGCGTTCTGTTCATGTTCTGGGATTCCATGGCCCAACACGTTCACCCAACTAGAGGGGTTTGTTCTCATCCAACCGACTCACTCAGAAGAACAACGGCTAATGCGGACCAACCTCGTTATTAAGGTGTCGTTATTTTTCATTCAGCCACATTCTTCGTCCATGATTTGCTAATCGCTAAACCCTCCTAACGTCACTAAATATCGCACAGGTGTACCAGCCGAAATTTTTTTATCAAAAGTCGTATGTTTGCTGAAAACTGTCTTTCTTGACCAAAATCAAACGCCACAGTGGTTGTGGATTACTTACACTGAGAAAGAATTGTATGAAAAATCAAGCATCGAATAACCACGTCACAGAGCTTAACCTGCCAGACTTTCGAATATTGCACAAAAAGCCGCCCGCGTGTTCACGAACATGAGTGGCCTCAGCCGCAGGTGCGGATGACAATGCAGACGATGACGGAGAGTTTTATGTAGTCAGCTCCTGATTGGATGGGATACCTAACTCTTCTATGTGATACGGTTTCAGCCCGGTAGTGGGCTCGGATCCTTGTTGTTCAAACCCTTAGAGAAATTCCGTCGTGCTCAACCGCTTTGAGGCGGCAGAATTGGGGTGTTTGGCGTGGCTTCTTGGCGCATGTTCGAAAACATATGAACAAGTAAATCCGGAGTTCTCGGAGCAGACGGCGATTAGTTGATTTGAAACTAAGGTTGAACATCTATTGTCGTATGCGTGGAATATAACCAGTATTCACGTCTAACTAAACAGTGGGTTGATTAGTTTACCCAGGAAGACCTGCAGAAGTACCGTAAACTAGGCACGGAGGAGTAAAGCTGATGCTCTGCCCAACAGCACGTCTGAACCGGAGGAAGACAAGCAGCAGGCGCTCAGTGTACCCTGTGGACACGAATTGAGCAGCTACCCGCGCCTCCTAAATCGGTGAAACCGACCGACCACCCTAGAGGCATAAAGATGGTAGATCTTCATTTTGATGTCTGAGCGTCCAGGCAGCAGAAAACACTGAAATCACTTCCTCCCATCAGTTTTGAGAATCAATCACATTTTGGGCTGAGCAGCACAATGTTCCATGAGTTTGAGCGAACCCTCTTACTGAAATCTCCCCGAGTTGTGGACATATTCCAGCTACGGAATATATGAGTATCATCGTTGGGCGGCGATAGTAGGCCAACGATGTCATAGTAGACGTACAGAATCTGAGCATGTGGCTGACGTAATATGTCCGATATGATTGCCCTGTGTTTATACCTTTCAGTTCCATGACATAAGATGCTATTTTGCACCGGAAAACGAAACGTTTTGTTCACGGGGCGCCGAACAACGAGGTGAGCATTCAACCCCAGTGTGTCACGCTTCGAAAAGGGGAATAAAATTGAAGATAGTTGAACCGGTGCTTCGAAAGAAACACTACACAAGAATTCTTGGTATGTGGTTAAAATGCTTCTCCAGCCAATTCTCACTTGTGTCAGTAGAGGGATAGAAGAAATCTTTAGGGACCTGCAAGTGGAACCGTTCTGTATTTCTTCGCTATTCTGATGAGCGGGGACATCATGGTGGAATCAAAAGGTAACGAATGAAAGGCGGTAAGGTGTGGACAGGGAAAATTAATCGTCCGCAGAGGATTCGTGTGCAAATCATGATACGCAACATCTGGCGTCCCAGAAATTCCCTTCTCAAAATCCAACGGCGAGGGTGATCGTTTATGTTCGGAAAGGGAAATGTGAAGACGCCCGTAAAAACTGTGTTATGCGGCAGAATCTGAATTGATAAATGAGAAGGTTAAGTCTTCCACATCGAATGCGATAAATCCGAAAAAATTGAGCAAAGTACGTGCTGGTACAACAAATTCCCCAACTAGGCACCGCCCAGTGGTGGGGACGACTAACCGGAGTGGGGCTCACTCAAACAACTGGTCGCTGGTTGGGTCGGGAAGAAACGATTGTTCGCGGATCGACGGATGATGTGAATCATAAGCTGTTGGAGGAGAACACGGGAGGAAAATGTCTAATTCTGGTAGTTAGAAGTTTACAGGGCTCGGAATGGACAACAATGAGGGAAATGTTATCAGTAACTGAGTTGAGAACAAGAGTGGTTAGTGTAGTTTACCTGAGGGTGATGGTGATACGTAGAGTTACCTTTCAAGAATAATCACAAAGGCGCAACAATTTCGAACTGATTTTACGCACCTCATGAATTCTGGCAGTGATTCGGCATGATCTGGACATTGCGGCTACCAAGTGGGTCTTAGTTATCTGTGGTCGTTCGGGTTTCAAATGCTTTCAATCACATTAAGCAGTGTCATCCTTCTAAACTATGTGACCTAACTGATTATTGGAAAAGTAATGAACCAACCATGTTTAACATCTTTGTGTTTTGTTCGTGCTCGTTGAAACTTGTGCAGGCCGAGGTCAGCTTCTTGCAGGACTCCATCGATGGCGGCGTAAGGTGGGCCCGTGGTGAGAGGATGATAAACTGTCCGCACTTAGTGAACCCGAGGTTTGTGGCGTGATAGCTGCATTTTTCTGTGGTTGGAAATGCTACCTTAACCTCAGGAGCCAGCTCTGGGAACTCAAGTTCAGAGGCCTAATGATATCTTTGTAATGGAGACCAAATTTCCGGAAGTGGCTGAGTGTGCAAACGGAGGGTCACGATTGGACTACTCTGGTGGTCGTCGAGGACTTCGAGGTGGACCCAGCTTTTTCAAATGATGATGTGACACCCGTTTGATAGACGTGATGTCCGGGAAAAAGTATAAATGAAGACACACGTATCGCCGTTGGCCCTTACGTCATGAAGGAAAAAAGGGTCGAACATAGCGCGGAGATGTAATAAATGCTCGTCGATTGAGCATCTGATGATCAGAACGACATTTACGTAAACATTTGAGGACGAAATTCGTCATCTTGTCTAATCCAAGGAGTGAAGATATATTTGAAACGTTTTGTCAAGTAAAAACGGCTTTCGGATGAACTGAAAGAGATCGAGTGGTGTTAAGTCGGCTGTCTTTGAGATGAACACTTCAGCAGCTGCAATGTAGTAGCAGGCGCTTACCAGGTTTATTTGAAGCAGAAGTGTAGTGTCGGCAAATTTTTGGAAAAATTCAAGGACGTACGGCACGAGGGACATGCCCTAAAGTGCACGGCTACTGACAGTGCAGTGATCATTGTGTAGTCTCCACGGCCAGGGTTTCTATTATGTACTGTCAGCAATGAAAATCCTCAGGAACCTTGAAAAGGCTAACTGATTGCCAATCGGGGCATACTTTGGAATTTAGACTTAATCATATTTGAATTCATTTGGATATAGCCCGGGTAATCGATAAGACCATAGGTGACTGTGACATGATACACTACATGAGGCTTACCAGTCTCAGCACACTAGCAAGACCAAGTTATTGATGACAACCCCGTCAGAAGTGCTGGAAACGACTGTTATGCTGGGCGATCCGGTCGAATGTCGGTTGATGCCGTTGGTGATATGACGCCCTTTGCTGCACAAGCTCTAATGTTGTCAATCAGCCAACGCTTCTTTACATCAAAAGAAAGGTGGACTGTACAATAAACTAGGCGCCGGCTAGTGACGTTTAACCTAGTCACTTAGGCAACTCCGGTAAATGGGTCACCGGAAGCCAAGTTGAATGATGTGGTCGTTGTACAAACGGTTGGATGCGACTTTCGTATGTGGTTGTCGCGGTTTTCCAGGGGAAAACACAAACAGACGAAAACACTTGAGTTTCACGAAAATAGAGGTCAGCGAGCTAGCGCATGAGAGCACGCCACTGTCCACGATCCAAGGCCATGTCGTACAGTGCTTCCGAGCAGCGGCACAAATGGTCGCGAACTACCCAACTAAGTAGGTGGCATTTACTAACCTTGACCAGCAGGAGGGTCAGGACTTTCATGGGCCTTGACCACATCATTGCTGGGCCATCATGTAATTTCTTCTGGCCAGCGTCAGTCACTCTGAAAATGCGCAGTGCGGCAGATGCCCCGCCGGCATATGGAGTACAGGACCAAATCAGCGCAGACCGCATCTTTACTCTATCGGCAAGAGACTACCAACTTGCACATGTCCCGGCCAAGCGCCGACGGACTGATACGCTGCTCCCATAATCAACCCATGTAGAATCTGCCCTGCGTTTTACCTTACAGGTCAGACGGGTACCAATAGAACCTAACACTCCGAGATGAAATCAAACGGCCAACTGCCGCAAACAGCTCGACAATGTTTCTGTAACAGAAAGTACATGGATATCAGCAAATACATATGAGCAGATATAGGAAATCAATATGAAACGACACGCATTCGAAATGGCACGTCGACCGTCAGTGGTCGAGCACAAACAGGATGTGCCAAGGTCAAGAAGGCGGCCAGGCGATCTCACGCGGGCAAAATTACATCATTAGACACACTAATCAAAGAAGGGGGAAGTAGGCGGAAAACTATCGGAGACAAGGGTAACCGAGTGCTAGGAGCCCTCACGCATCTCCCGCATGGATAAGCCAGGTATCTGACCCACAGGCCAAAACTGATCGTGCACGCGTGTTCCAAACTCTGTCTGTAAAAGCGATGTCCCGAGTGACGGGAGTTGACAAATGCACTACGTAACGTCGCTGTACTCGCGGACATCTCTCCAGCAATACTACTGGCTGACCAGTTGGCTTTGCCCGGGTGGGTGGAACAACTGATAATCTCCAGCGATCTGCTGGTGACAATGATAAGTTGATCATCGCCAACCCAATCTTGTAACAACAACCCACACGTTGAAGGTGCGACGTACATTCCAGAAAAATCGGCTGTCATACGTAAGATTCAGCGTGGCTTGCATGTTCATCGTGGAAAACTTGAGTACATCAATGTCGTCTGTACACTGAGTGTCAGTCAACTTACTGTCTGGTAGAAATTCCGCTTCGAGAACGATGAGCTTCACAAAATAAACGAACAGTGAGAGCTTGGACGCCAATTGAGGTAAGGACTATCAAGATTATTGTCCACAACTGCCCATCCTGTAATCAGAACGGGTCCACAGCGATTTCAACGAAATTTTATAATCCAATCGGGCTCTTCCGCAATGGAAACTGCTTAAGGGAGCGTGCCGACCAGCCGGAACAAAAGCAACGATTATATTCAGAAGCACCGCAATCTTTGGCTGTGAAAATGAGGGCGGATTCTATGGTTCCCAACGGGATTAAAGGCATGGGTAACACACCTGAGACAAGGCCGAGAACCGCCCTCCTTCGGCTTACTTGGCATCCTCCATGTTCCGGAATTCGCCACCTCGTGATGTTCGGGGATATCCGAGAAAAAATAGAGACGAGATTAACACTATCGTGGTTGACCCAGAAAATTCACAAGGGCAGCAACATGAGATGCGGACGTCGTGCTGAGGACTATAGCTACTCCAGCTTGACCGGTGACGGCGGCCGGAGAGTCACCTGAGGTGTATAACCAGTATCGGGGAGAAAGTGCAGGTGCTGTTAATTCCATACGTTGACCACTATCGTGGATTCTGGTCTCTGAGATACGACAAACATCAATATGTAGCGAGTCTAAAGTTCGTGCAAGAGCAGCAGTTCTGTGGTTAACTCTCGTACGATCCCTTTTTAGCACGTGGACATTCCGTCTCTTGCCTAGTCAATTACTATCGCTCTCGTGTGTTCCCCCACTGTGGAATATTACATGATTGGCGACCATACCAAGCACCTCGGCTCCAGAGAAATCTAAAGATTCTGAGGGATCATCTTTCCGTGGGAAACTATTCAGCAATATTATTGCCTTATTGTCCTCCGCCATCGAGGCAGGACATGTAAAAACCCACACGACCCCCAAGCCCCATGCACCTGATTAATTCCGTGTTGGTGAAAACATCCGCCGATGAGAATTTCAGGCGCGGGGGTTTGTTTTTCTTTTTACGCAAGTCGAAAACGCCCGTGTCCTTGATACGCTACTGGAAGGAGAAGCTTTGGATATCGCGTGAAACGAAGGCATCCTACAAGGAGAGATCACTGAGGAGTCGTTTCAAAGACTTCGAAGGTGTCTGGCAACTGATACACACCGGCTGGAAACCTGCTGCCGGTTTCATGAACGCATTCAACATACAGTGGTGGAAACTGGCAGCCTCCATCGGGGAACTTCGGCGCTTGTGTGCCGAGGGTTTTTCCGACGATACACCGGAGGTTAGAACAGAGCGCACCCTTCAGCAAGCTCTAGAGGGTACCAGAGACTCGAGCACACGTCGACTCCCATTCCTATTCGGGAAGCTTTCAACCGGGCAAACACGACTGAACTGGTCATTAAGGTTCTCGAGAGGGACCAACAGTACCGATCGAGGAAGATAGCGCCGATACAACACAGGCCGCTGGCCCGCCCACAAAAATTCAATCGCCAGCAGCCTTACGGACCACAGCGGACACACCGGCCAACCTATCAAACACCGCACTGTTACTACTTCTCAGTCTATGGGAAACGAGCCTACCGGTGTGTCCATAACCGAGATGAGTCTGCCAATCGCCTTGTATCTAAGTTAATATGTCCGTCTCTTACACTGAATAGTAATCACGTGCGCTCAGTTAATGTTTCTGTGTTGTTGTGGTCTGCACCTTCCGTTTTGCTCGTAGACACAGGTGCTGCTTGTTGTTTAATAAGTAGACACAGAGTGCCCAGACAGGTTTTTCCCCAGCAAGAATCGGGCGTCCGGGTAGTTGCCTCTAACGATGCCGACATCGGGTCACTCGGTTGGTTGTATGTACCCGTTACGCTGGGTGGCAAAAAACGTGAAAACCCGTTGTTGGTAGTAGAAAATCTACACTTGGATGTATTTCTGGGAATTGATTTTTTGACAAAACTCCATGGTGAGGAGAACATACCGGTTGGGGATGTCACATACTTCAAAAAAACTGTTTACCAACTGGAATGAGCATTTATCTTCATTTTGTAAAGCCGAATTTCTTTGATGTACCAACAATTTTTCTACCTCTGGCGCCGACTCACATACTGGACGCTAGTTAGCTTGTTTCTTCACCCGGTGGCTTGACGAGCTATAAAAACGCAAGAGCTACATTTTGTACTTTGACTTCGGCTTTTCGGCACTAGGGGCTTCGGCACTTGAAATTTCGGACTGAGAAAATAGACGCTGTTTTCGGGAGACCAGTGTTTTCGTTTCATAGTCAGCTTTGGAAGAATCGGATTTTTTGTGTGAAACACTGCGTATCATATCACTGCGTCGCAGGAATCGTTCCGGATCAATTGCATCCACTCTGTCATTCCGTGATATAACATATTTGGCGACGTTTGTCAATTTATTATGGACCCATCCACGTTGGAATTGTTATTGGAGCAGCAGCTTAAGCTGAGAGAGATGCCTGCGAAGTCCAATGAAACCTCCGCACAACCTACAGCTATGAACGCACCGTCGATTGATGACCGGTGCAACAGTATATCGAAGATCCATCACGATCCCGATTCAAATGTTACATTTGACACTTGATTCAGGCGTTATGAGGATTAAGTTACAGTTGATTTCGCTGGCCACGACGATGGATAGCAAGTCAGAGAGCTACTTTGTAAGCTAGGTGAAGCTGAATTAGACAAGTATTGCAACAGCATTTTGCCTGATAAACCTCGAGACCGCAATTTTAAGGATATTATCCAGTCGATTAGTCATCTATTTGGCGATCAATCTTTGTTCACCATTCGTTACAGATGTCTCAAGCTGGCAATGAACGATTATGATGGTTTCCTGACGCATGTTGGACTGGTAAATCGTGAATGTGAAAGCTTCAAGCTAAAGTCCCTGACGGACGATAAATTCAAGTCGCTGATGCTGATATGCAGTCTCCAATCTCCAAGGTTGGCTGATATACGCACCCGGTTTCTGAACCGTTTGGAACAGGAACCCAATCTCACTTTGAACGACATAGCTGTAGAGCACCAGCGACTGGTAAACTTGAAGCATGACACCAATGTGATGCAGTGTGGGGGTCAAGGTGGTACCGAAGTTCATGTGGTTCAACATCCTTCTACTGCCAAACTGCGCAACCCCGGCCCGTCGTACAATACACCGTCTGGCCCGAAATTCCCGAAAACTGGAAAGAGGCCTCCAGCAGCATGTTGGCACCGTGGGGCCTGGCATTCTGTCAGGTTCTGCCCATTCAATCAACACAGATGTCAGCAATGCAATTCAGTCGGCCATAAAGAATGATATTGTCATTCAGGTCAGCAACGTACATTTGCTGGTTCAAGGTTCAGATCGAAGTCTCGAAAAATGATTGACGAGTTGGTGGCTATTAGGATTATATGCCCCTCTCAGTCCCCATGAACAGCTCCACTTGTACTAGTGAAAAAGTATGACAGGACACTTCGGTAATTTTTTTGAATACAGAAAATCGAACGCTGTTGAGAATAAGGGTTCATTTTCACTACCTAGAATCGACGATACTTTGGATGCTCTTACTGGGTCTAAATGGTTCAGCACCCTCGATTTAGCCTCTGGCTACTGGCAAGTAGATCTACACCAGGACGATCGGTGTAAATCTGCTTTTACTTTTCCTCCTGGACTCTACGAATTTCAGACGATGCCATTTGAACTAACTAATGCACCCGCCACCTTTCAGCGGTTGATGCATACGGCACTGCGTGAGTTGATACCCAGTAAATGCCTTGTCCACGTGGATGACATCATTGTGCACGAACGTACTCCTAAAGAACATCTAAGTACTGTACAATTAACCCTAAAATGTTTCCAGAAGTTGGTTCAAGGTTAAAACCGAACAAGTGCAAATTTTTTCAACAAGAGGTCAAGTATTTGGGACACATTATCTCCTCTGCCGGTGTGCGCTGTGACCCTGATAAAATCGAACGTGTACAATCCTGGCCCGTGCCCAAATCCGTGGATGATTTTCGCAGTTTCCTCGGTTTGGCCCCTTATTGCCGGCGGTTCATAGTGCGTTTCGCGGAAATCGCAGCCCCCATCAACTCCTTCTTGAACAAAAACACTCTTTCCGTCTAGTCGGTCAGCCAGGAAGATGCCTTTAACCAGTTGCGAGAAATACTCTGTAAGACGCCTGTTCTGACATTCTCAGACACGTATACTGACGCAGGTTGTTTCATTCTAGATAGGGATGCTGGCGACACGGCAATTGGGGCTGTTCTCTCTCAGCGAACCGAAAACGGGTTTCAACCTGTTATTGCTTACGCTAGCAGAAGCCTTACCAAACAGGAACGGAATTACTGCACGACGCGCAAAGAAATACCAGCTTTTGTACACTTCGTTAGACGTTTCAGACAATATCTCGTCGTGAGCATTGACCACCAATCACTCCAGTGGCTGAAAAGTTTTCGAGACCCAGAGGGTCAGACTGCAAAATGGCAAGAGTGCCTCCAGGACCATGACTTCGAATGCCAACACCGCCTTGAGAAGCAACACGCGAACGCCGGTGCAATGTCACAAAGACCCTACAAAGATCACGGAGAGTGTCCATCTTGAGCAGCTGACTTCGTTTTAGCCATAGAGTTACAGGATACAGAGACGCAAGAGTGAACGCGATTACAATCCGAAGACCCAGACCTACGTCCAATCTACCAACGGTTGTTACAAGGTCAAAGTCAACCTACTAAGCAAGAAGTCGCCGGAACCAGCTGGGAAACCTGCTGTCTGTGGGCACTCCGGCCAAAACTGGTAATGCAGGAAGATGTATTATATTTCCAGGATGGCCCACCATACCTCCGACGAATCGTGGTACCCACGTCCGCGGTCACGGTTGTCTTACGCCGTTTGCATGGAGAACTTGGCCATTCCGGCCAAAACAAGACTAAAGAAGCGACAAGGCGACGTTTCTGGTGGCCACACATGAGACGGGAAGTGGCACTGTATTGTCTGCGGCGTACAGAATGTGCACAATTCATGAGCCCGAATCAACAGCCTTAAGCACCACTTAAGCCCATGACAGCAGGTTTCCCGAATGAGATGAAAGAGATAAATATTTCCAGGCCGTTGCCAGAGACAGCGAGAGGGAACCACTACGTGCTGGTCATGGTCGACCATTTTACCAAGTGGCGTAAGGCGATCTCCATTGCGACTACAGACTCATGGACGGTTGAAAAAAAGGTGTTCAATGAATGGGTTTTGCGCTGGGGTACGCCTTGTCAACTACGTTCCGGTCGGGGATCCAACTTTGAGAGCCTGTTGATGCGGGAAATGCGCCACATTCTAAACATCGAGAAGTCCCGCACCACAGCATACCACCCGGAAGAAAACGGCATCGTTGTGCGCACCACTCGCACTCTAAGGAACCTGCTGAAAGCTTTTACCAACCACTAGAAAACGCGTGATTGGGACATTGCGTTACTTTGATGCCTCCTAGCATACCGGGCCACTGTCCATGCGTCCACGGGACAAAATCTTCACTTTATGGCATCGGGGTGGGAACTTCGGCTGGCATCGGATACACTTCCCCCGACTGACCACCATGAACCCCTACTGACATCTGAACATATTCGCCATATGCACTAAAGCCTCGTGCGTGGTCACCAACTGGCGAGGTCACAACTGCATGGAGCCCAACGTCATCAGAAGGCTAATGGAGGCGCTGGGGACAGCGCCTACGGAAGAGGGGAGTTTGTAACAGCAACGATACTAACCAAACTTCGCGCCTATCAACATGCCCTTTCACCCTCCCCCTTCCAGGTCTCGCGGCGGTCACGTACTTGGACGAGGCGAAGGAAGAATCAACAGAAGAAAACAACGCATAATCGAAGACGCTTGTTTTGTTGACTTGTATACCGCATAACCCATTGCGCTGCCGTGCTCCTATTCTTGCACGTCTTACTCAATACACCTTTTCTGCGAACTTGTGTGCTCCACTGGGCGGTTCTGAATACGGACTCCAACTCACCAGTTCTGTGGTTAACTCTCGTACGATCCCTTTTTAGCACGTGGACATTCCGTCTCTTGCCTAGTCAATTACTATCGCTCTCGTGTGTTCCCCCACTGTGGAATATTACACTGCACCAGCTTCATTGGCGTTACGGATTTTTGTCATCAGCCTACATGACAGAGTTCTTAGAACCTTCATCTTGGGTGCATTGGGCATTAATAAGGGGCAAGTAAGTATTGCATGAATATTTCATTTGAAGTTTCTCTTATAATTTTTATCGGTGATAATATTATTCCTTATAATCTGGTCACATTCCACTTATATCCAAGTCTACCCGAAAGTGTAATTATATTTACGAAACATGGTGACCAAAATCACTCGTTCTACGAGTTTCGCTGGTGCCAAAGCCACAATATCGAGCTCTCAAGCTGATGTTGATCGTCCAAAAGGCAAAGGTTTTAGGTCCAGAACTTATGTAGGCTCTGTTGGTTCTTAACCCTCAGACTAAAAACTTTTCTGTTTCTGTAGATAGCGTATTGGCGGATTTATTTGTTAAGGCATCTAAACTAGAAGCAGAGATTGCTCAATTAAGGGCAAGTCATATTGCACTTGATTCGCTTGAGGTGAATCTTGTCCCTTTGTCTTCAATTTTCAAAGTGTTCGAAAGTCCCACAATGGATAACATTTGGAGCGCAAGTATATTCATCAGCACATTGGTAATAGAAATCACAAAACGGGTGCGTTGCCCAAACAATGTCATCGTATTTAATGTGCCAGATAAGCTGCACCTAGAAAGCATTAAAAAGATACTGTCGAAGTTTACCGGAATAGACCCAACACCATATAACTGCATCCGTCTTCGTAAGAAGACGCAAAAGTTCTGCTGCCCGCTATTATTCAAATTACATAGCTAGACAGTTGCAAAACAGTTCATACAGAACCAAGACCTTAATAAGTCAAAATAATTGCTTAAACTGTTAAAAATTGTAGAGTATGGAACGCCCCTTGAAAGGGAATCTCAAAAATTCTCAATTGGCAGGACCTCCGTCTCTAACCATTTGATCCACGATGCAGCGAAACAAGATACAACGATATCCAAAGATGACAAACTGGGTTGCAAAGATCGCGCAATATTGCTTTGTTGCACCATGCCCGAGTGCACCAGCGATCCTATAGATAATGCTGACGCCATCAAAGAGAACAAATTCGCTAACCTGACCGATCTAACAGTAGATCTTGACAGTTCCAACAGCGTGCCGAGCGTTGGGGTTACCTCGGTTGAGGAGCCAACTGACAAAAGTGGGCACACGAGTGACTGTGTCCGTATGGAAATCAATGGAGCGTCTAGACCACAACCTATCTGCGCGGAAACTTGCTCAAATAAGACGAGACACCGCCAGTCTACTAATGAAAGACACGTCGGTGTCTCAAATTCGAACCAATCCCATATGAAACCACAAACCGACCACCAATGGGGTGTCCGTGAGAGCAAACAATCTCCAAATCACTACCCTAAAGGTCGCCCGACGTTTCCACCTGTGCAACACAAACCCGTTGCTGGCGATTAAAAAAATACGTCTGTTACCAACCCCCAATTCCAGGCCTCCGCCTAGTAATAGCAGTCTCTCGGGTGACGTATCTATTCATGTAATGCGAAATCGGAGCTCCTGAAGTTGTTCACCCTATGTTCAACGCCCCTTTCAATACGAATAGATCCTACACTTCAACTGCTCACCTAAACGCAATCCGCGATGTCTTCGTTGACAACGAGCAGGCAAGCATGACCAATTCACCTCAGGCTTACCCATTTTTAGCGGGCCGCCTGCCTTTCAAACCTCCCCTGCTGACTTCGTCCCCCATTGTTCCGCTGCCCAAACATACCTTCCTTGCAATTTCCCAACAATTCTTGTCATGGACTCAAACGCAGGTGACACCCAACCACTCTCTATAAGAACATCAGACCAAACATTGCCACCGGAGTCTTTGAATCGCAAAGATATTTCTGTTTTAGACATTTTCAAATGTACAAGAGTGATACCGAACAAGAAAAATGCACAAAGTGCATTGCTTTTCAATACACGTTCGCTAATTAATGAGATGTGTCTTTAGATCCTTTATTTTTGTATATGATCCTTATATTATTCTGATCACTGAAGCTTCGTGCAATCCTGAGACTTCAGACACACAACTGAATCTTATAAGTTGTCATATGTCCCGCAGAAATCGGGGTGTAGGACGAGGTGGGGATGCTTAACCTACCTAAGGGAGCAATATTCTGCGACCATACTCGATGAGTCATGTCTTGGTATGATAGATGACTTCTTGTGGCTGCCAGTGTCGACTGGATCCTGTGAATTACTATTAGGATGTGTCTACATACCATCTAACGCCACTCAGGACGACATGACGAACCCTGCTGATGGACTGAATTATGTATCAGCCTCACCTTCACAGTACGAAATAATTGGCGGAGACTTCAACGTGCCCAATATCTCATGGACTTCTTTCACTCTCCCTGAAACTCACGCTGAGTTCCTTGCATGTGTCCAAATAAACGGATGGCGCCAACACGTTTTAGCGCCTACTAGACAGGACCACAATTCAGACCTTATCTTTACCACATGCATCTCTTCTGCCACTGTATCCGTCTTGGAACACTTTCCAGGACGTGATCATAACAGTTAATTTCTTGTTTGACTTGAAAGCTGTAAAACAGTCGACCGCCATACACTACCGCCGAACTAAATTCATCGACTGGAACGTGTTCACCACACTGTTTAGATCTCTGGGATGGAGCACATTTTTTCTCACCTCCGATCCTAGTGTTGCAACCGAGGCATTTAAGGAATACTTCAGGTCTTGCATGAACATCGCATCCCTGAAAAAGTCAAAACACCGTAATATGTACGGTAACGGCGTAATTCTCACTCCAAAGGAGCAAGGTAAGCTCAGAAGTCTTAAATCACGGTACCGGAAAACATGCAACTTCTCTCTCATCAGGCACATGCATAAAATGTTCAATGCAATTGAATAGAAAACCAAAATGCTCCACGTAAGTGAAGAAAAGCGTGCGCTCAACAGCGCAGATAAGAGCTCGCAGTTGATGAGACGCAGGAATAATAAGAGAGACCCTGCCATCTCATTAGTGACACTGCAGGGCAAAACCACTGTAAATGACCCTGTAACAATCTGAGGTTTTCAATTCGTATTTTGCTGCTTCCGTCAACACTGAAGGACATATACTGCCCCCACCTCCTCCTGTAAGTACAAGTACGTTCCTAAGTCATATCCTTGTTGATGCAGGGCCCATAAACTCTCAGTTCGCTATTATCAAACCTTTTCACCTACCTGGTCCTGATGGCATTCACCCGGTTGCTCTAAAATACGGATGGGGAGACATTCCCCTACTTCTGACTATTATTTATATACTTTCTCTAACATCAGGTTTCTTCCCCCTTCACTGGAAAAACTCCACAATTAAGCCCCGCCACAAAAGTGGCTCGCGACAAGAAGTCAGCAATTATTGTCCCAGTGACCATACTTCAATTCGTCCAGAAGTGTTGGAGGGGATAATAAAATGTCGCATGATCGAATTCCTGTTAACACGTTACCTTATAAACCACTCCCAGCATGGGTTCCTCAACAAGCGTTCTTGCATGACATGCCAGCTAGAATTCCTCAACCATGTGGCAGAATCTACTGAAGCCGGTGAGGCGATTATCATTATACTTTCGGACATGGCGAGGGCTCTCTATCTTGTACCTCATAAGCGTCTTCTGCTCAAAACGGAATTCTTTGGTACACGTGATCCATTGCTTAGCTGGGTTTCTTCACACCTTACAGGCCGCACACAAACAGTGAAAATGGGAGACAATATAGCTCAATTTCCAGACCAGTCACTAGTGGGGTGATACAAGGAAGTGTTCTAGGACCGTTAGTCTTTCTCATATATATAAACGATGCTTATCAAGTTATCAAGCAAGGCAAACTATTCCTACCCGCTGATGATATCAAACTTGTTTACAGCCTTCCTCCCGACAATCTAAATCCATGTTTAGAAAATATACGGAAGGACCTCATGTCATTAAAGACTTGGTATCAAACATAGCTGATGAAATTCTCAGCCAATAAACCCACTGTCGTCGTGCTTGGTTGTCACGTACCAGATGGCTCTCTAAAGCTGGACGGTTACAGCATATCAACCGCCAAATCAGTACGTGACCTAGGTTTGCGCTACTAATATTCATTCAACTTCGCAGAACATACATCGTTCCTAGTCGCTAAAACCGGACGGGCGATAGGTTATATTAAACACTCATCCTTCCTACCTGCTACACGATTAGACCTTTGTAAACTATGTGTACGACCCCAGTTTGAGTACTGCACGTTCATATATGGCCATTTGAGCAAGTCTGAAAGACTAACTCTAGAAAATATTCACCGTACATTTACGAAGAGCTTATTGGGTTATCCATCTTCTCTGAGCTATAGAGAACGCTTCCAGACGCTTGCAATTGATCCTCTCTGGTTACGGCGACTCAAGCTTAACGTTTCATTTACGTATAATCTGGTCTATGGCAATAAATTCACCGTCAGCTTTGCGACTCGCTTACAAAACAAGCCGAAGTATAACCTCGGAAACAAAAAGTTCAACTTGACAGCTCTTAAATCCCAGAAAACCTGCATTCAAACTTTTCCTTATACAATATTCCTACATATGGGAAAACTCCCGTGTGCAATTAGATCCAGTAAGAATATGCACCGATTCAAACGAATCTCAGAGACTTTCCTAACAATGACGAACGTCATGTCCATTTTCAAACTCTACTTGTCTGAGGACGTTATATTTGAAAACGGACCTAATAACGTTTGAGAAAAAACCCTCTGTGTTGCGTGATGTTACGTCACACGCCACTCGAAACGATCAAACCTACAGATTTCAGGATAGATGTACTTTTAGACTTGCCAGCGAACAGGAAAACATGTCTATAGTCAACATCCTGTTAGTAACAACCCAATTATCCTGGTACACCTTCACCCATATTTATCGATAGCTTGTGTGCCTGTGTTGTAAACCACCATGCAAAAGCTGAGCATGCCAAACTATTTAGAAAAAACTCAACCTGTTCATCTCATGACTGCACAGTAACCTTGAGTCGCACCTCTTCCTTTTTCTTCCCTGATAGACCACCAGGCAACCTCTCGGTATTGTCAAACATTGTTCTCATTCTATATACTGGCCGTACAGAGATAATTGACATTCAAATCCGGCAGTGATCGTATACCATGGAAAACTTGTAATCTACCTCTTCTAGTGTTATTTGATAACACCTGTTCGCTTATGGTATATACTTCATCAATTAACATAATGCTACTAACGTTACATAGAAGGTTATGCCAGAATATCATATGCTTCATTGATCGTCATAGCTCATATAGTCAGTTTTACGTTTTCTCGTTTATCACGTGATTCTGCTCTCCATCCTTGGATTCACTGATATATGCTGCGCGAGAAAACACCCCACTCCCCCCGGACACTTGAAATTCCGCAATGGTTGGGCATATCGCGAGCTCCTCAAAATTCTTTGGAAGTTGAGTGAAGACTGACTTTCGGTTGAGAGGCCCAAGTGTTCCCCGCGAAAGTATATGCGTCCCCACCTCGCCCACATCAAGAAAAGATTTTCTGCACATTTTCCCTGGACTATCTGCATGAAATAATGATCAAATTCTTCGCCAATACCCCCTCTTCATCCTCCAACCGCCCCTCTTTTAGCACGACTTCGAGCATTAGGCCAGTGATCAACTTGTGGACGTCCAATTGACGTAAAAAATTAATTATTTCATCGAATTTTGTAGATTCCGAAAACTATCGTCTCAAAACTATGTAACTCGAAGATTTCTGCCAAACCTTGAATTTTCCCTCCATATAATGTCTGTTTTTCTGCTACATTCACATGGCTGACTCATTGTTAAATTTTCGAATTTGGTGTTCAAATGTGTGTATGCGTAAAAATCCGTAAGTTGATCGGGCTCTCCTGAGCGTGTTTCTCACAAATGCGTCCAGAAATATAGTATTATTTCTATTATCATTCGTACAGGGCGGTGGGAAGTAAAGTTTTGATATGAAATATCTGAGGATGGCGCGCTTCGGCAAGCGCCTGATTATGTTGCGCGGAACGTTAGTAAAACTGATTGGCCGTTATGTATATGGGTACTGCCGGTTACCCGCCTTAAAGACAGGCGTAACCGCGGCTTGCTCCTTCGCGACAAAGGAATTCTAGCCCGAAATATATCTGCTTAAACTGACTGCAAATGGGTTGTGCCAGAGTATCAGCTGCTCCTTTGAAATTGCCGTGGCGAATCTTGTCTTGACTCGTCGCACTCTATGAATCAGCCTTGGATAAAAGGTCAACCCTATTTTCCTGTCCACCTTACTCCTAAATTGTTATAGTGGGACCCATGGGGTCAAAGCATTTGCAAGCTCAGTCTCCGTTTTACTGTGAGCACGTTGGGGACATCGTTAACACTCTGTGCATCTGCATCCCAATAGAAATATACACATATGCAGAAAGAGTTGTGCCTACATAACAACCAGCCCCGTTGACAGGCTAACTTCAGCGAGTGTTTTGGGAACACGATCGTGCACAATCCAAGCAGTAAGTTGCAGCTTAGATTCAACGGTCGTTTAGGACGAGGTGCAACAAGATGATGTTCCCCGTCATTCTCCTGCGTGTAGTGGAAATGCTGTAAGCAATTGGAGCCTCATGGGTAGAAACTGATCACGCAGATCTTGAACCGGCTCATCACAGGGCTTCTGAATGAGTTCGAACATATGGGAGCCTTCGGGTATTCACTTCAAGGAGGAGGCAGATATACGGCCCACAACTATTCGTGCACGGGGAAGGATGTGTGGTCACGATGGTTCTTTGGGTCATTGAATAACACTCGAGTCCGTCATTTAGGTCTTTCCTGTTTATAGTATCCAAATCTTCCGTGGACTCGAAAGCACGGGACGCGTACTTTAAATGAGTCAAAATGAGTGGGATGTTGCCCAACTTGTGGGACCCTATGCTTAGAGTCGTTGAATGGCGGTAGCCTTCCTCACCCCCTATCATCTAGAGTGGTGGGGTCATTTAGAAAATCACCTTGACCCTTGGATCAGTTCATTATTTTCCACATTTCAGAGTCGTCCACACTGAAGTGCAACAGGTAGCCGATGACATTCGGTAGGCCGTTGACGGACGGGATAAGCACCGGCGACCCAGTCCGGGATTTATATGCCACTCCCGTAGGTTCACGCTGCTTCGGTGAGGATGTTTCGTTAACCACATAGCGGACTTACTGGTCCTCAGTGTGGTCAGCCGGCCAACCTATGGTTACACATCCATGACTGAAAACTGGCAGAGAAGCAATGCGTACCGCATAGTCCATCCTGTCGAAAGCCTTGGTGAAATCAAGAAATATTGCATCAACAGCACGACCGCTAAAGTCCAATGTTTCGCAGCGACAAAGAGATTGGTGAAACATGAGACCTTTGCAGAAACCATACTGAGCTTTGGGCAGCAGTCCATTGCACTCTGGTATATAACTGGGGCAGCGTCCCAGTGCGCCTTTTATCCTTTCAGAAAGGATGATGGCAGTGATGTGCGGTAGATAACTGCACTCATTCTAGGCCCTCTTTTGTAGACCGGGGTGGTACCATCCACAGCCCAGGGCCGAGTGATCATCGCCGTTTTGTGGGAGTGCGGCGAACCTTCACCAACAGGCATAACTGCGCATTTTCAAGAAAACGGAGTAAATTGATCCCCCGCAACGGCAATCTTGCCTAGGCAAAAACGGAAAGATATCGCCCTAAGTCCATGGTGTTGGAAGTTATCTTGGTATCAGGAGCGTCAGTATAGATGTAACTGAATATAGGACTGTATTTGAGACTATAGGCTCTGTGGGTATGTGCATAGTGCCTGTCAAGCATGTTCAACGTCTCCATCAGAGATGCGGAGGCGCAATTCTAACTCATGTCCTAAGAGACGAAGCCTAGGATGCCTGCCGCATTTAAAAAATGGCTGGACTCGAAAAAATGACCTGCCCACACTCACTATATCAGCGCATTTATTCCTGATGAGCATGTATTCCAGGAGCGCGTTCTGCATACACTTAAAACGGAAGGCGTCCTAGAAAGTAAGTTTCAGCTGTGTTATGCTTCTTATTCGCAGCCTCGGCCACGTTCCTGATGGCAGTTGGCGCGTGATGAACACAGAGAACGACTCGAATAGCCCCCGGTAACTTGGCTTCCGTCATAGTCCGCCGTTCGTCGATCGTGACGGTATGCTTCACTTGGAGGTACCCCATGCGAGACCAACCCCTAGCGTTACGTTTAATTTGGACGTTGTGTGGCCCCATCGACTAATAAATCTAGCGATTCTAGTGAGTCACTCACCAAGTGCTCGGTCACATTAACAGAGTCAAGAGGGAAGTCGGGATGGACGACTTTCACTGTTCAACATCGTGGCCTGAATGGCATTCCCGGATGTGTCTGACGCTGAGCTACTTGGCTTGTTCGCGTCGATCAGATGTTGCTCAATAGCAAACTACTAGACGAACGGAACTCCCTCTGGAGCGCTACCAGACAGAAGTGTTTGGTATTCTGATTTGTTGAGGACCAGAGGCTCACAACACCCACAAGTCTGCTGTTTGTGTCTCCTGAACTAGATGCCATTCTGCGTCTGGGAACTGTTGTCAGGAGCCGTCGCATTCGTGGATTAGTTGCAACAATTTGTTGAAAGATTGAACAGAATTCTATCACACATAATCTCTTCTATCACCACAAGAAGGTTACACCCAGGAGTGGATATTTTTGGGCCAACGATTTTTCGCAGCAGCTAGGTCTCTGTGAACTCAACTAGCAGCAGCTTGCTAATGATGCAGTGAATTCAGGACTGCTCGATTATCTTCAACGAACTCCTATCTTTGGTGTAGAACAGTCACGGGATTGAACCAGAAATGCGCTGTCAAGTGGAATGGGTGATATTGAGAATTCTGTTGAAGGCGATGCGGCCGGCAGCTCTCACTTTTTCGGGGGCGGCCATCTCATGTTAGTGAAACTTCGCGTCTGGAAAAGGATGAAAGTTGAAGCATTGATGAGTTCGGGTGATGCAGTTACTCGCTAGTCAGTCCATCTGTGGTCGCGAAACGGCTCGTCCGTGTGACATCCGACACAAAAATGAGAGCGAGTTTTTCAGGGGGCCACGAGCCGAGGAAGGGTTCACAATGAATTCTTCCACAGAACTGATAGGTAGTGGTTTAGGGTGCTGGACTTCATGTAGGTGGGCACTAGTAAGAATTGATGAAACTTCTTAACCAATGCCAACTCGTCCAGGAACATTCAGGAAGCTGGAAAAAGTCTAAGCAACTAATATCGTGTTCCTGTCTAATTGGGTTGTCACGGCTATGTAATTACCGATGCCACGTAAGGGATGCCGGTGGGACCCATAAACAAATCTTCCATTGTCATTTGTTACCAGTGAATTACATCGGAGAACCACGAGAAAAAATTACTAGGAACGCTCTCCTATAGGCTGATGAAGTAAATCCTTAACGTTAATAAAGATGACGTAGCACAAGTTAACTTTGGCGCCAATAACCGGTGGCCGGACGATTGGAGTTTCCCTCAGATGACAATAAACACGCACGCATGTCGCTCGGTGGGGACTATGGCGATGCTTTCGTGACTCATAATGCGAACAGCGCGGTAGACATCACGAAGGTAGATCTGAAAGGCGATCTATGCATGCGGCCGTCGTTCCACCGATTCTTCGTGGATCACCACAGGATAGGAACAGGAGAGAGATCCGTTACTCTTGGAACGACTAGGTGTACTTTCCCTCACATGGACAAAGCACGTTTCAACCACTTTACGCGGTTTGCGTAGGGTTGTCATTTGAGTAGGCCGATTGTTTCGTGTATCCTGGCTTGTAGAAGGACGCACTCACTGTTGAACGTGTCCAGCACGCGGCTGACAAACTCGACTCAGGCTTGAAACTATCGCGTATGAGTCTCGACTTGTATCTTTTAATCTGCATCCATCCGAATTTGTAAGGGTGCGCGGTGATTTGATTCCCACGTACTCCTTTATCGTAGGTTTTGAAAAACAGTTCCTTGTCGTAACGAACGACAACGACCGACGAAGACATGTCAGGGCCCGTTACAGGCCACACACTCCGTCTTTTTTCAGACAACATTTTTCCCAGTGGGATCGTTTGCCACTGGAACAACTCCATGTTGAGGCTGTTAACTGCGCTTCTTGGGATCGTTTTACAGCACTCCTGGATTTTCATTTACATGATGCACAATCAGACACGTGACCTTACGCTGTTTTTAGCACCTACTGTAGTCCACTCTGTTCTCAATTATCGCTTTTCAGATCAACAGACATCCGTTTGATATCGATTAAGACAGACCGAATTGATTCGGGTAACTGGAGCCTCATGCATCGTACCTGTATGTTAACCTCTCAATCTCTGACGAATCATTATACTGGGAACCCGTTTCCAGTAAACAAACAAGGAGACCGAATTGGTCTCTTCCGGTGCAACCGATTTCACATTTATCTGACTGAAGTACTAGTGTGCAAGTTGAGCATACTTTTGTCCTCCCCATTCTTTCCTCTCCTCCAATCCATTTCCATCATTTATGAATACGCTCCAGACTTCTCTATCTTCACCAGATGTTCGTCATCTCTTAGCGGGTGTCTCCCAAGGATTCTGTCCGAACTGCGCTCGGGAACAAACTGGTAGTCCCTGCCATGAATTCTCCGACCGAGTGTCCGCATAGCACACACTGAAGGATTTCGTCTACAGTAACGTCACGCGGTGGAAGAAAACGAACTCCTGTATCTGACCGCAAGTTTTTCGTCGCCCACGGGTAACCTGCCAAGAAGTTCACCAAAACATCCTGGTGTGGGATTCATGAATATACTGCCTCTAATCACCTGCCAGTTTACCCTTGTGTGTTTACTTACAAGAGTAAATTATAGAAAGTAACAGTTAGTTGTAAGCACTTTAAATTTCACAATACCGACTGAAGACCATGTCCCCGAACAAGTGCTTGCTTCCTTCCATCCAAAGGTGGGCCCATAAAGGTCAGAGAATTTTCAGGCTTCGCAAACGACCCTTGAAACCCTTTAATCACATTGAGCTTTCTGATTGGTTGCTTTTGTATGATTACTGTCAAGGTTAGTGTGTAGTTGTGGGATCCTCTGGTTGTCCGTCGAAGCTTTCCGATGGTTTGTCCCTCAAGTCGATGCGTGTGTGCGGTATGTGATACGTCGGATGACATCCTGGATCTTCGGTGGATATTGGCCTGCCGCTGTCGCGAAGATGTAGGTGCATGTGAGTGAACACCTGTTGGGTTGATCCTTTAGCTTTGGATTGGTGTTGGCATACGACCGAGGAACTCACCGGTATTGTGAAGTTATCAGAAAATTCCTCAGTTGTTACTTTCCATCCACTGGAAAGCTTTGGAACAGCTGTCGTTCGTGGCACTAAACAGTTGTCCGATGGACTTCACTACTGGGAATTAAAGATGATTTCCCCTCTATACGGGACAGATGTGGTGAGTTACGAAATCTTAATAATTGAGACTTGTACTTGCACTTTGAATAATAGTGCGTTCGGTTTTTTCAGGTAGCTTTTATCGTTATTGTTATTTTGCGTCTACAAACACTGTAGGGCTTTACCTCGCTGAGCTCCGATTATTTGAAATCCGTTTTGTTCGGTTCATGAGACGGAAGGGGCAGCTCTCAATGTGCACCAAGTTTGTAGTTCACTGAGCTCATTGATTTTATCTTGCTGCGACAATAAACAGGGATAGGTGCTCCACACTCAATGAGAGCTTACTCTGATACAAATTTTTCCCTATAGCGTCTACATTACACCAATAACAGCAAATTATAACTGTTTTCAAAAAGACATCGAAATTTTTTAGATTGAACATCATTCCAACATCGGATAAGTGGAAGAAAACACTGCTACCTGGAAAACAGTTGAGAAGTGATCATGTACAACTTTTTGCGGCGATTTTTGTTATCCGCTACCAGGATGTGGAACCGCCTCGATCATCCTATATAGTAAACAAGCTCGTTAGAAGCACGACATCACGGTTTACTCGCAATTGAAGTGCGTGGAGATCCGGAATCGGAATATGGGACGAACAAGAGGTGCGACACCAGTTGTGGGTTATCTTGTCTGCCGTTCGTTGTTGAATGTGCCTCGTTAGAGTAGCATACACAAACCGATTTGCACACTTAAGCAATTATTTTGCGCAAACCAGATCCTGCTCCTGAAGGGTGTAGGGAAGACTTTTTCTATAGTCTTAGCCATTTTAATGTCTGTCTCATGACGATCTTCCGCAACACAAACCATCAGGAGGTATGAGAAGTTTTCGTTGTCCTGACATACCAGTCCACTTACTTTACTCTTCCTCCTCTGTTGCTAATTGCTCTCTTCAAGCCAAGACAACCAGTAAAAATTGCCTCCCTCATCGTCCGCAATGGAACAAACAGATCGGTGAGCTGCTCTCTCGAGCATCATTTCAAAGCTGGAACACGGTGTGTGCTGTGTCCAAAACGCACCTACACGATCCCGGCATTGTCCCTCACTGGCATTCGCCCAAGACAACGCTGTGGGTCTGCGGTTCTTTTGCGGAGGATTTGCTGGTGATGAAGCTAAATCTCGTGGTCAGGTTGAAGGAGCGAATTGCATTGAGACGTAAGGCAGAGCAGAACCTGCTCGGTTCGATCCCAATGAATATTAGTCTACGTGTTATTAGACTTAGCACTCCGGTCGAAATCTGTCAACACACACACACAAGACTAACGTTTGTCTTACTGACATGTACTCCAGTAAACAATAGTTCATATGCTGTCGAGAACGCCTACGATGCCTTGTTTGATATTCTGAAGAGAAAAAACTGAGTATGTGGATATCGTTGTGCTCGTTAGTGGTCTGAACGCACAACTCGGTCTCCTTATCCCAGACGGGGAGCAGCCGGGCGGCGTGTCCAAAATCTGTGCGCGGTGCATCGACAACACCGAACGGCTGTCACAATTATACATATCCTACGGGTTCCATGCGTCGAGTTGCGCACTTCAACTCAAACAATGATAGTGCAACACGTGGAAATCATCATGTGCAACTCAACGGTAGACACAAATTGATCATATAACTGCTAGCTGCCGGTGGTGCCACTCCACCTTGGGGAACCTACCTTGACTCAGGTCATGTCGATATTCGTGTTCGCCTTTTTCAGAGATAATCTGCTCATACCAACAAAGTTCTCGGCGAAGACTGTGCACCGGACGTCCACCAACCAGCGATAATAGTTAATCTACTCATGTCACGGCATTGAAATGACCCAAACGAGCGGTAGACAAAAACCTCATTGGTTACGTAAACCTTTTGGAGAGTTTTATCCCAAGGAGCACTACAAATGAAAATATTGATTTAGCAGAACGCTGACTCATCCTCTCTGACACCGAATACTTCAAAGACCGCCGGGAAAGGAGTCGCCAGTTTATGAAGAAATCACGTGAGGGACGTGAGGCTCACTTCCTTGAGCGAGCAAGTAAGGTGTAGTAGGCATTTTTATCGGAATACAACCGGGTGCTGCCCTCCTTGATTCATGGACACACTAGTTGTCGGCAAGGTGTTAGTGATATATGTGAAAAAGATAGCTCTAATTTCCAGCTTGTGGTGACTTGATAGACGGGTCGAGCACTTCAAAGAACAGTCCAACTAACTTATAACAGTTCAACCAGCTGTAGGTGATGAAGATTGTGTAAATAGTTATGACACTCCAGACTCTCCTGTGTTGGAAACTGAGATGGGTTTGCATTGTGGTCGCGTTCTCACGGTTACACTCACTCGTTTACACTTACCAGCCGTTGATAGTCTAGCTACATTGAATCAATGAGCTTCCTCCTTTTGACTGGTTGACTTTCAGGCCGGCCGTATTTGTGCACAATATGACATTGGTTCGATATTGGAAGGAGTGGCGTAAACTGGTGTGTACTCACACACGTATTCCGACTGCTCATGGTTGCTAGAGTTGCAACATTTTGTGCCTATCGGTGGCAATTCACCATTATCATCATGCCACCACTAATGGAATAGGTCCAGAAACTTCTTACCTAGCGTTGTGAACACTATGAAACCACTCAGTTAAGGCTGATTGAAGTCATGGTACAGAAAATTTTGGCTTAGCGGAGTTCAGCAGTTGCATTCGCAGTGTCCACAGGAGAATCATTGGCTCACAGCGCAACGGAGTTTAACCATCAGCCGGACGGCCTGATCACCTTTCAGGCTTGGCTCAGGCATTGTGAAGACCTGTTCAGTGAGAACGTAGCAAACTTAGATGGTAGTGTCCAAATCAGACTACTTTTACACAAGCTTATCTCAACGGGGCAGCCCCAGTATTGCAACTGTATTCTGTCAAAAACCCACTTGATTGTTTATTCCAAGACACTGTGCGGTGTTCAACCCGCATTTTCAGTAAGCGTGTCAATTATGCACCCGATTTAATTTCTTGCAGCTCAGTGGACATGAGTCTGAGGGTCTTTTAACATTAGCATATGCGGTCAGTCGTCAGTGTGGGATTAGTTTGAAACGTTCATCTTGTGTATCAGCGTCCGCCGTGGATATGTGCATACAGCTAGGTAAACCGGGCTTGACATTGCTCTGTATTAGGTAGGTAGTTGTCCATTATGCCCGTCGGCGAAACCTCGCCGATGAGACATAATCCGCACCTAGACTGCGTCGCCAAATCGGCGATCGCTGGGACGTGCCCCGTGATTCCTGCTGACCTGCTATTCTACCGATTCATCTCTCTCTGATGTAAGGGCCTTTGGCCGTATGGTATCAGGCGGAATTCGCAACTGTCTGTGTCGCCGATTTAGCTGTTGAACCGTAAGCCCATAGGAAAACATCACAGTCGCTTTCTGACAATGAGCATGGTAAACCGACTGGATCCGGGATCCTTTGGCCCATGCCTCGAAGCCTTGTATTAATCGCTGAATTGCTTTCATGGTATCTTTTTGTCCTGATTCCACACGGCTGGGAAGGTTTCAACTAGTTGGAGCTGAGCTTACGCTATCGTAATCAAGCCCCATTTCCGGATCTTCTTTCTCTAGAGCCCAGCGAATTTGCAAGGATATACTTTTCCTGTGTCTATATTGAAGTTGTGGAGGGTAGCATTTTGGACAGTCACGATGTGACTGTACCTTGACGTGGTGTGACGGCTTGCGCATCTCGATGACCTTCTGGGCTAAACTGGACAGTTACTCATACCAGGCAGGCCAACAGGTAGAGGTCTGACAAACCAGCCTCCTGGTCCTCCAGGTTGGAGGTTGGAAGATGGTACACCGCCACCCACCCGCTGCCTTGCGGTACAGGCTATTGAGCCAAAGGCTTTGGTTGAGAACTCTAATCGTTCTCCTGTCTAGGTCTGGGCGTCCTGGCAGTATCCCAGCAGACACACAACCATGAATACTCACAACACAAACGATTCCATACTGCATCGACCGTCTCGCAGTATAAACTGGGTCGCCCTATCTGCTGCATACAGCAGAGTGGATAGGCGAAAACATGCTACTGCTGACCCCTCCCCCAGTGTCTTATCAAATTTAGTTCTCAGGCCCCTCCCGGTTCCCAATTCTGATAATTTCTCTGCAGGTCCCACAGCAAATATAATTAATCACAGTAACACTGTGCCGATAAGTCCCAGCTCACGCCACTCAGTCTAAGACCTCCCTCGTCCTGTGCTTCGATCTAGAACTCAAATTAATATAGGTGCCTTCAACGTTCGTACTCTAAAACAAATTGGTCAACAGGCTGCTCTTGCACGAACTTTAGACTCGCTACATATTGATGTTTGTTGTATCTCAGAGACCAGAATCCACGACAGTGGTCAACGTATGGAATTAACAGCATCTGCACTTTCTACCCGATACTGGTTATACACCTCAGGTGACTCTCCGGCTGCCGTCACCGGTCAAGCTGGAGTAGCTATAGTCCTCAGCACGACGGCCACAGCCGCATTGGTAGATTGGATTCCTGTTAATAGTAGACCTTGTGCCGTCCGCTTAGCAGGTTCTGTTAGGGTCAGTTCTAGACGCCATAGCGTCAGAAATCTTTTCGTTGTGTCTGCTTATGCTCCAAATGACTGTAGTGACGTCGGCGTCAAGGACGTCTTTTATTCGGATCTCGCCGCTCTCCTCCGGTCGACACGTGGTTCTGATGTAGTCGTTCTGGCTGGAGGCATGAACGCCCAGGTCGACCGCCTTGGTGAGGCCGAATCTCGTTTAGGTGGCAGGTTTGGGATAGCATCACATCGCTCGGACAATGGCGGGCGACTATTACAGCTGTGCGCCGAAC